>CAWUFW010008772.1:600000-850985 GCA_963921515.1 Calotriton arnoldi
GTCAGCGATAATTATCGCTAATGACGTGCAAAGTAGGCGTTCCCAACTAAAAGCGACTAGAAACAGTCGCAAACACAACTTCCCCCTATTAGCAATGCCCGCTAAGTGATAAAAAAAGTCGCGCTAACCGCGATTATCGCTGGATTTTAACACCTGCTAAAAACTTGACTTAACCATTCTTGTCAATGGGAGGTGGATTGTAAGGTTAAGACCTCACCTGCCTATTAGCAAGCTTTTCATTAGCGCTGGGAATTTATCGCTGGATTCCTCGCGCTATTGCTGGGTTTCGCCGCTATCGCTGGATTTTTTATCGCCTTGGAGATAAGCGTTGATAATAACGCGTTATCTCCGCGATGAAATCCAGCGATAGCCGGCGATAAAAAAAACAGCACTAAGCGCGCTTAGCGATAATTATCGCTATTCCTTAGTAATATCCCCCAAAGTTTGCTTCAGAGGAGGTCGCTAGTGGGAAGCTTTTGGTGTGAAGTGCAGTTTGCTGTAGAGCAAAGCTCCCTTCATTGCTGGAGCTTCGCGTTGGTCATCACAGGCTGTAGACACTGTAGCGTGTTGTACCAGTTACATGTTGCCGGTCGTTGTGAGGGGTCGCTGTCGGCTTGAAGAGCAGGTCTAATGGAGCTGTGCATTGGCAGCCATATCTGGTGGCAGAGTTTTACCCCAAACGGGCCAATTTACGGTCACGAAGAGCCCAACATTATGAATTTTTGTTCTTGGAGAGATTCTACTGATACCAGCCAAAGGTCAGGGCACCTCTTGGGGTTCAAGACTCTCTCCAGTAGAGGCCAGCAGCAGGGCTCAGGCTCGTCCAGACAGGTCTAGTTGCAGACGGTCAGCTGGACAGTTGCAGGGAGGCATCTGGAAGCTTGTTGTGTCCCTACAGCTCATACAGGAGGTCAGCCAACTGACCCTTGGAGTCACTCTGGGTAGTCTGGGATGAAGGCAAGCAGGTCCAATTTTCCTTCTCAGCCAACAAGGCAGTCCTTCAAGCAGCAGGGTAGTCCTTCTCCTTTCTCTGGTCTAGGCTCGAAACTGTCTAGGGTAACAAAAGGCAAGGCAGGCCTGGTATCTGGTTTCTTTGTACGTGCTGTATGCAAAGCACTTTGAAGTGTAAGTGAGGCTGGCTACAGCCCCTCCCCAGCCACCCTGTCAGGATAGCCCATTTTGTTCACAGTATGCTGTCCACAGTCATGTGAGCCAGGGCACTGGCAGAAAGGTACAGTTGGTTGGGACAAGATAATGCTAACTTTCTGAAAGTTCGAAAAATTAGAAAAACATTTGATCTAGCTGTCACTTTAATTGCCGTCTTTAACTTGAACAGACTCAGACCAATCACTGATTACATTGGTCTATAGTATTTATTTAATCATCATTCTATATATTTTTTTTTTAACAGACCATTTAGTTTTTATCTTTTGTGTCAGAGCAAGGAAAAGACACTGTTTGTTTTCACAATAAACATATATTCAAATGTAAATCATAATCCAAACAATACATAAACACAATAACTTGATGAAAAAATGAATTACAATTTTGAACCAGTCATCAATTTCTAAAATGCAGCAACAATAATCATGATTTGTTTTTCAATTAATCATTTCCTTTCAATGCTGCTGCCCACTGGGAACTATTATTCAAGCTCCTAAGGTTAGGAATTTTCAAACCATTCCCCTAGAGCAGATTCTAATCGGCTACATATGTTCCCCAAGTGGTGAATAATGCCGATACGTTTCAAGCCCCAATGTAATTCTTGGGGTTCTCCTCAGGGCTATGACTGGGTACAATCTGTAACTGAAATTTGGAAAAGTTTATAATTAATTTCTGTCCCCTTCTACACTCACTTTAGCATTTTCCTGTAATTCTTGTATTTATTGTCTCATTCAAAGTAACTGCTGAATCTTTTGTCTTTTATCTTGATGACTTTGTCTTTACTTGGAAAGTGCATTGATTACTTCAACCATCCAGTCTGCAATATGAGATTTAAACAGTGATAGTTTGTGTCAAACTTGTTTCTCTGGGTCGACAAGCACTTTATATCCAAGTAATCGTTAATGCAACTTACTTTGCAGTCGTGCGAAAACAGTATAATTAACTTGGGCTCCTCATCTTCTTCAATAGACGCAAGCTTATGTTCTGGGTCCAATAAAACTAAATCACTGTTCTATTTCCATTCTACAGTGAACAAGATACACAATGAGGATTTTCTGTAATACGTTGCAGTTTCGAATAGTGTGATACAGTTTACGTAATACGGTCAAACAAACGACAAACAATCCATACACTTACTTTCAACTGTTCTGCCTTCAGCGTTATTCACGCATTTCCTCAAGTCGCCTGAATCTGTGACTTCCGGTTTTCAGTTTATTTATAGTCAGCAGTTCTTAATGTTACTAATGATGCATTATGGGATTTGTAGTGCATCATTCACGATATGGGTTTACACTACCAGAAGGAGGAGACACACAGAGTTCTTGTTAGATGACAGTACGCTTGATGAATTGAAGAAAGCATCAGGAAAAAGACGAAGAGTAACAAAGGGTTGCAGTTAAAGCTTGAATCTCAAACATCATATCACCATTTGAACCAATAAAGGGGTAGTGTTATGTTATGTTATGTTATATCCATTTATATCGCGCACAGCTACTCAGGAGTGTCCCAGCGCGGTACCTTGCAAGTGAGCTGAGGGTCAACTAAGGAGATTATACGAAAAGCAGCGTTTTCAGGCGTTTCCTGAAAAGCATTGCATCTTGTATGCAGCGAAGTTCAAAGGGGAGTGCGTTCCAGGCCACTGCTGCCTTATAGGCCAGGGAGCTACTGCCCATTCTCACGAGGCGAAAATGCAGAATCACTGCCAGAAACTGTGCCGCAGAGCGCAGTTGTCTTGGGGGCACATACAACTTAAACCGGTTGCTGAGATATACTGGGCCCGAATGGTGCAAGGCTTTGTGCGCCAGGGTAAGGGCCTTGAACCTAACCCTTTCAGCCACCGGCAGCAAGTGAAGATCATGCAGATGTTGCTTTATGCTTGATCTTCCTGGAATGTTCAGTAGAGACCTTGCCGCAGTGTTCTGTATTACCTGCAGTTTCCTCAACTGATACCCAGGTAGGCCAATATAAAGGGCGTTCGCGTAATCAATCCGCGACAGTATCAGAGTGCGGGTGACCATTTCTTTGGCAGCCCTAGGCAGAAAAGGAAGAAATTTACTAAGTGATCTCAGGGTGCCGAAGCATTGTCCTGCTAGCTTTTTGATCTGGGTGGTGAACCTAAGATCTTCATTGAACCAAATCCCTAAATTTTTCAGTGGCTGGCCTTCAGAATTGGGTAGAGGATATTAGGCCGGCCAGAGTGATTCCTTAAACTGAGAGGGAAAGGTCCCGTACAAGAGGATTTCGGACTTATCCTCATTGCACTTGAGCTGTGCAGAAAGGAGCCATTGAAAAACGGCCGAAAGACTTGAGCTTGAGCCGGGGATGAGTCATTTTTGCTCCAAGTGAAGAGGAGCTGGGTATCATCGGCGTAGGCGATGATCTTGGCGCCCAGCTCCTCTGCCAAATAAATCAGTGGGGTCATATATATATTAAAAAGAAGGGGACTCAAGGTAGAGCCTTGCGGTACTCCAGTGGACAAAGATTGTGGAGCAGAGGAAGACGGGGGCATCCAAACCTGTTGCGATCTTTCTTCCAGAAATGATCTAAACCAGTTCCAGACAGATCCTGTAGTGTAAACCCGTATCGGAAGATATAGGCCTTACAACAGTGAAAAATGACTTTAGGTGTGTTTTACTGCCAGGACTTTTTAAATTCATTGCACCCTGTCCTATGAACTTTTAGATCCTACCTTAGGCTGTCTTATAAGTATTAAAAAGCAAGGTTTAGGCCTGGCACAAGGTTAATTTTGCCAGGTTGAAATGGCAATTTAAAACTGTGGTACAGGCTGCAGTGACAGGCCTGAGATGTGTTTACAGTGCTACTTTTGTGGGTGGCACAATGAGTGCTGTAGGCCCACTAGTAGCATTTAATTTGCAGGACATAGGTACAGGTAGCATAAACTACTAGGGACTTACAAATACATTAAATATACCAATCAGGTGTAATCCATATTCCCCATGTTTTCAGGAGAGAGCACAAGCACTTTAGTACTGGTTACCAGGGAAAAAATGTGCAAAGTCCTAAAAGCCCTCAAAAACAGGTTCAGCAAATAAAGGCATAATGAGGCAAACATCTGGGGTGAGCCTGCAGAAAGGGCCAGGCTCAATGGCAACACATTCAGATTTCATTGAATAAATCTCAATCTCAATAGATTTAACCGAAATACATCAATTTAAGAGAGGAAGATACATGTATATTGGGGTGGGATTGCTAAATCTTGAGCAATGTAAGTTTAACTTGTCTGCAGGTAACAACTTTCCAAAATATTATATGATATTTATCAAGCAATGTCCTATACAGATTTCTACAGATAGTTTCATTATTTTCATGTTTTTATGTTCCGAAATAAGTTCTACTGTTCTTCTATTATTTGTAAATATTTGTCCTCTTGTGTGGGAAGTTAGATATGCAAATCAGTCTAGCTAGTAACCAAGTATTGTGTTCTTTATTGAAGCAGTCGCTATTGAATAGGATGCGGAGAGACATTTCTTCACCATGTGTTTCTCACTACCATCAGATCTCAGTATTGTGCTACCTTTATAGAAACCGTTTACAACTTCTGAAATGTTTTGTCCATTATAATATTTATGAGCTTGATTAGGAATTCTTTTGAAATCAATATAATTCTAGGCATTATTTACCCATGAATCTATATTAAAAAGAGTAATTTCCAAGTTGCAAAATAAATCCGAGGCTAAATGGAAAGTAATTAAAAACTCATAAACATTTCTGATTATTCCTAAAGAAAGAAGTGTCTCTGTAAAACAAAAAAGAAAAAGAGGGAAAGGATGAGGTAATGGTCATTTGTTTTCTATTTCTACCACTACCTTGGGTAGGAGCAGGAATAGATGAGGAGAGACATGTTAGCCTAAATCAAGGAGAAAACTGGTAGGGAGGAAAAGGAGCAATACTATGGAGAAGTAATAGGGTAGCATGGGGGAAATAAGGGCGAAAAGAAATAGCCAACCAGGGGGCATATTATCAAGAACGGCGTTAAAAATTATCGCCGGTTTAGCGGCAGAAAACTGCAGTTAAAGCGGCGATAATGGGCTTGATAATATGCCCTTGAGAATTCCAATAGAAGTCCATGTTCTGGTGTGAACATGGGCTTCTATTGGAATTCTCCAGGGCATATTATCAAGCCCATTATCGCCGCTTTAGCGGCAGTTTTCTGCCGCTAAACCGGCGATAATTTTAACGCCGTTCTTGATAATATGCCCCCAGAAGTTAAATATCAAAAACCTACTTGAATTTTAAATGATCAAACAGGGGGCAATAATCTGCTAGGGACACAGATATTAATGCATTCATAACCTTTCTTGAAACAGAGATTTCCACTCCTCCATCCTTGCAGGAGCGTTCACCTAGAACTTGTTCCAGTTTTTTCCTAGTGAGATTTGGTTCCTCTCCTGCATGAGGATTCCCATGATCATCTATTTTTTTGTCATTTCACTTGAAACTGTGAAGACTTGTTTCAGTAGTTGTTGTATTTATTTACTTTTTAAAATTATTTCAATTGGTTTCATATACTAGGTGTATCATAAGCACAAGCACTTTAGAATTGGTTTGAAAGACTACCTTCCCCTATCTCACTAAATGTATCCCCACACTCATAATTTACAACAAGGGACGATTCCAAAATAAAATCGTGACACTAAACCCTCTCCAATGCCCACAATCTAATAAAAACTACCAGAAGGCGCACTTAAAGCTTCCTTGATTGTTTTGAGCAACTGATTTACATATATTTCGTTTATCCAAAAAAGAAACCCTCACTATCACATTTTGTTTTCTGCATTAAGATAAACTGGCAGTAGGTTTTATGGTCAATTATGAATTCTGACACTATAATTGAGCGTCAAGTGTCAGACTTCCTTTCTGGAGTAGTGATTATTGACTGACCTGCTATAGATGGAGCTTCTTCAGGAGCACTATCATCAGCTACTCTTCTCCATTTTGTTTTCGGGTGCTTTAATAGGCATGCTTTCGTTTTACTCTCATTTCCTGAAAATCGTTCCCATAGATTACACATATATGGCCATTCACAAAGACACTGCTTATTATTGTTTAAGGTGAATGCTCTTGCTTTTTGTAGCCTTATTTGAAGATTGTCGATCTGTAGTTGTTTTTGTGCTATTTGAATTGTGGATTCCCTAAGGTTTTTAACATTACTGAGTATGCGTTAAAAAAGTGCCTTTTCAACAGTGTTATCTTTTATTTATGTGGTTTTATATACATGTTGCATTTCCAAAAGAATGCCTTCAAGTTGTAACCAGAGTTTGTGTCACTTGCTGAGTGTGATTCTTAACTCAGCACTTAAGTGTGATTTGAATTATGGGTCGCCCGCATAGAGACGTTTTAAGGCATGGACAAAGTGGGCAGTGGCCCAGGACCCCAGCCTTTCAGGGGGCCCCCTTAAGGGGCCAGCTCTGTTCTGCAGAGAGTCTTGCTCTAATGACCTTGAATAATTCTTAAACAAATTGTTTTACATACTGTTTTCCTTTAACTCATTTTTAATGTGGATGATGTATGAGAGTCTATTGCAGAGAAATATTGGGGCAGATTTACAAGCCCCTTGCAACACTTTTGCGCCGCCGTTGCGTCACTTTTGTGATGCAGTGGCGGCATAAAAAATGCGGCCAATTTACAACATGACGCATCTAGGGAGATGCGTCACGTTGTAAAGCCCTGCGTCACATTATACCTGCTTCAGGTATAATTCATGCAGGGTGGGTGTTCCCATGCCGGAAAGTCTCATAAAAGTGACGCAGTGAAATCTACAAGATCTCACTGCGTCACTTCTAGGACGCAACTGCGTCAAAACCTTACACCTGCTTGAAGCAAGCATAAGGAGTGACTCAGCGTAGTGGGAATAGGCCTCAAAATGCATTGCTGGAGTTGCGTCGTGCTTGCGACACGACTCCAGCAATGCGTGACATTTGCCCCCAACAGATGCGTCAGAATTTCTGACGCATCGGTCAATCCTTGCGCCATGGTGCGCCGTATTGTAAATACGGCGCATCCATGTTGGCGCAAGGGTTTCTCAGGGTGGCGCAGGGAAAGTGATGCATCTCTACAGATGCGTCAGTTTCTTGTAAATCTGCCCCATTGTGTTTAGGTTTCATGCAACATCCATAAAAAGTTTCTTTTAGGGCAAAACAGGACCTCACATATGAGAAATGGGAGGGCGTCACAGAGATTATTTGCAGTAATTATAGTGAGCTGCTGCTGTCTTAAATATTGAAGACACGAGTCACTATCTCTGAATATAAGATGTAAACACATTTAAAATTTGGAAGAGTGTGCCTGTGCACCATCAATGACCTGGTCAAAGAGAGGGCTGAAAGAGCTGAAATTGGATCAGAAATTCAAAGCTTTTCGGAACAGGGGCTCCCAAACTCCTTAAGATATCCATGCGCCAGCACAGAGAAGTTGCCTGCTTCGATTAAAATATTTACAGTCTTGTGATACTATTAGAACTGTTAGAGTCAGCATAGCTGGATTTATAGTTTATGGGGCATATTCTCAAGGACTTATCGCCGAGTTAACGGCACTTTATCGCAGCCAAAGTTGCGATAAATTCATCGCCCCATTCACAAGCTGGTGTCAACAGCCCATAACACCAGTTTACCCGCGATAGCAGCCTAAAAAACCATCGCCACAGATGACCCCGGCAACTATCGCTAATGAGATGCAGAGTAGGTGTTCCCGTGCAAAAAGCCGTGACAACACCACTCCTCAACATTCACAACGACCAGCCAGATCCGCGATAAGATCACAAAACATGCGATAAGGCGCGTTAGCAGCAGGAAACTAACACCTGCTCCGACCTGGTGCAAAGTCGGACGACAGCCTTCACCACAAAAGAGAGCCCAGCCCCGAGCCACACCTGAAGAACAACAGATACCATGGAGCCACTGAACATGTGTGCCGGACATCCAGGTGACACTCCTGTTCGTGGGCCAACAGGGGGCGCACTGTCAGGTCATAATCCAATTCAGCTACCGTTGCGTTGGATAGGCAGACCATGGGCCACTCGAATGTGCATGATTGACAGTGGAACCAGGGCTGGACGCAGGTGACGTAGGCAAGACGGAAACTCAGACAGTCATCCAATTGGCCATGTGTCTCGGGGATGAACATGCACATTGATGTCATTTACCAGGGTGTACCTTCTTGTGCAATAATTGTCCCTACATCCAGCCATACTTCCATACGTGAGTGAACATAGTCATGACACATCTGCATGATTTCGAATGTTTTATTCACATTCTGGTGAATGACGGAGAGGGAGCTGTACATTGCCATCCAAGCCCACATAACATGGAAGCCCAGTGGTGGGCCAACCAGAGTCCTTTGGGGATTGAAAAGTGATTTGGAAGAGGGGGAGTGCAGTACGCAGCAGGATTGCTGTGTAATTGTCAAGCAATGGAGATATGGCAGTCCGTGTCGGGGTCCGGGGTGAATGTCGCAGAGTGTTCCGGGGTCAGTGGAAGGTGTTGTCCCAGGGCATGATGCATAGGGCAGAGCCAGGCAGGGCAAGCCATATGGAGGTGATGGATGCTACTGCCTCATTCCTCACACAGTAATTACCATCCACATCTTACTCCTCTGATACTTCTTCTGTGTCGGGTGTGTCCGCTGTGTGTGGCGGTGTAATGGCTGCATCACTGTGTGCCACTGACACATCAGGGTGCGAAGGTGATGGGGCTGCATCACTGTGTGCCACTGACACATCAGGGGTCGGAGATGTGTGTGTCGAGGTTCCTGCAGCAGTCATCTGGAACAGGCTCAGTGGCAGCAATGGCAAGATGAGGATCTGCAAGGCATGGAAGATCGCAGCTACATCTCGCTGGTGTTCAGCAGTGGCAGCCATACTTCCAGCCTGCATCGGCTCCATGGACTCCATTGTCCTCCGCATCTGTGCCAACTCTGTGCTGTCATCGCTGGAGCCTGTCTGCCTAGACAGTTCTTGTATCCGAGTAATGGACCCAGCGATGCCAGCCAAGGATTGTTGGTGGGCTTGGTGCAGACAGTGGGTATCCGTTAGGGACTGTATGTGCTCCCTGATGGGACTCAGGCACCCACGTATGGCATCGAGTTTGGCTGCCATGAGCTCGAAACCCAGCCGCAGTTGATCTGCCATCTTCTCCTGGCACCCTAACACACGGCGTTTGAAATCCATGTGTTGGTCGTGGGGGTCCTGGGAGGCAGCCGTGGTGGTGTGTGCTTCCTGCTGTGTGGTCTGTGCAGGGTGTGGGCTCACCGCGATGCAGCTGGGCTGCCCTGCTCCTGGAGGTGGGGTGAGGAGGCTGTCCACGAGCCATTGAAGTGTGTCTGGGCAAATGGGCAGGGTGTCCTCTTCCTCATCACTGAAGAGATGTGTGGTCTGCTCTGCAGGAGGTGTTGATTGTCCCTCTGCAATGTAAAGGGGAGATGCAGGTTAACAGTGTGTTCCATGTATGTTGACGCATTGTAGATGTTTACATTCAGACTGCATGACGGTGTACATTGTGACTGTTTTGGTGAAGCTGGCTATTTAATGGGAGTCAGTGGACATTTCGACTACATGACGGATGTGTGGTTGTACTCGTACATTATCATCTCACAGTGTCATGCATTGCCAGATGTGATTGGCCAGTTTCTACGCACGAGCGGCACCGGTTGTGTCCTCTGTCCTGTGGTGTAGGGGTTGCACTCTGTCCCACATTGTCGTCAATGTTGATGTACTGTGATTGCTATGTGTGTGTGTGCTGCATTGTTGGCGATTCGCCCCTGCAGCTCTGCATTGGCGGACCCTTATCCCTTTGAGTCGGTGTGCATTTGACTTGTGTGCTTTTCGGGTGCTGGGATGTTTGCGACTTGGGTCATTTGTGCTACTGGAGATATTTGGTACTCTTGTGCATTGTTTGTCTGCAGATGTGTTCTTGACGTCATGGGTCGTAGGTGCACGTGGATGTGTCAGAGTGTGACCGGCTCCTTTACAGATGTGGTCCACACTCAGCCACCTCAGTGTTGTCTCGTGCACCATGTCATGTATTGTGACTTCAGCCATGCTATCTGTCATGCAGTGTCACTTGCATTGTCAGTGTGGCTCACAGAGCCGCTGCTTTTCTGGATTCAGCACATGTGCATGGGTAGGTTGTGGCATTGGTGATATGGAGGGGGGCCCATTTGTGCACATTGTGGACGGGGGCCTACTTGGTGTTTCTATGTGTGCTGCAGTGTGCCAAGGGTATCAGGGACATGTTCCACTCTCATTGCGGGTGTGCAGTGTGCTGCACATGATTGTGCATGTGTGCCATTGTGCCCATCTGCCCCCGTCCCCCAAGTCTCTGGTCGTTACTCACCCTGTTGCTGTTGGGTCAGGTCATTTTGGGCTGTGTCCAGACCCCCAACTCCTTGCACCGTCTCCACAATGATGACTGTGGCCACCATTTCCTCCAGCTCATCCAGCTCCTCCTGTGGCGCAGGACTCCCACCTCCAGTCACCTTTGCTGCCTTCATGTTGGCAGCGAGTTTCTGTTTGGTTTGGCTGTGCACTTCATGCCAGCGCCTCTTGACCTCCTCCATTGACCTCCTCGACACTCCGACTGCATTCACTTTGGTGACGATGGACTTCCATATTTCCGTTTGTGTTGCCAATGTTGCAGTGGAGGTGACAAACAGTTGTTGGTAGTGTTCTATCACCTCCGTGATGGTGATCTGGTCTTCCTACGGACTGAACCCCGTCTTCCTCTTCTCCTTGCCCTCCCCCGAACAAGGGGTTCCATGCTGGTCCTTTTCCCATGTACTAACCCTGTTTTGTGAGTCCTACTAGGCCTATTACCGACTTGCAAAATAGGGTAGTCGGTATTAGGAAGGGGCGTGTTGAGGGTGTCCCTTCCTCCGTGGGGCTTGTGGAGTTCGGCTTGTCCTCTGCACTCGGGACGGGTGCATCCATGGTGCTACGCAGTTTGGATTGGTTTTGGGGTTTGTTTTTTGTTTACTTTTATAGTGCATTTTCACACATGACGCGTGGGTATTGCAGGCCTGTCGCTGGTTTTTCGCTGATTTTGGTATTGCGCTTTGTGGCATCGCAACTTTTTGGGCGATCGTGTTTTGCATTTTTTGTTTATCACGTTGGTTTTTACGCGGTCATTTGGCGGGTTATCATGCTGCTATCGCATGGTGCCGAGGGGTTGGGAATTGGACGTTAAGATGGTGTTATTTTCTCGCGATGGACTGCGATATGCAAAGTTGCGTTAAGCTAAATTTGCCATGATTATCACACGTTGTTGAGAATATGCCCCGCAATGTTTAAAAAAAAATCTTTTGCCTTCACGCTGACATTTTGAAAAATCATAACACATCATTTTGGATATTGAGATATTTACCGCTCCTGCGGTTGAACCAATGTAAGCATCATGTAGCAAAAAGATACACATTTTCGGTTTTCTTGCTAGCCCCTCTATTCGCGTCCTGTCTGAAGTTTGGTTACCTCTGTAACTATCCATTGTTTTCATCATGGGCCTCGCACCTCATTAATCAGTTCAGATATGGTTTTCAGTCTTCCTCTCTTATAAATATTCACTAAAGGCTTTGTTACACCTCTTGGGAGACCATCCCTGTGTCCCCAACCCTTGTTCTGACAGTGGCGAGGCAGCCTTGAGGACGGGCCAATGTGCGGTACTTAAGTGCTGAACTGAGTGTGGACATCAAGCAAAAGGCCCTGGGGCAGATTTACAAGCCCCTTGCGCCACCCGTACGTCACTTTTCCCATGTAAAAAATGACGCAAAAGTGGCGCAAGGGGCTTGTAAATAAGCCCCCCTGTCTCCAAGGAAAATGGAGGGTTGCAGGCTTCTGTTTCTGCAGTGAGATCTGGCCTGCCTTCCTAATTTACCAAACAGAAAGTCTATGGAAAGAAAATCGCCTTTAATGGAAAGGGGCACATAGGGGGTAACTCCACGGTGTGGTTGCAATGCTGAAACGGCAACCAGAACCCAGGGCAATAGTATTCCTTTTTGCAGACGTCACTGCTGTGCAATCTTCGCATTACATTCTTCACTTACAGAGCTGAATTATCTCTCTCCGTGCACTTCTGTGTCTCACTGGCGATGTCACTGTCCAGCAAACCACATATTGGTACGTTCCCCAATCATGATTATCATCTTGCGTGGATGTCTTGGGCTTCTGCCATTAGGAATTGGATTGCAACCGTGAAACATAAATATCTGCCGTAATCAGCGCCTCTGGAAATAGTTGATACTGCGGTTGCAGCATTTCTGCATAATTATGGTTTTGCAACACTTGCCACATAATCCATCACCTTCTGTATAATTTGCACATTTTAACAAAAAATTGTTCCTAGCGGAAACAGCTGAAAAGTTACTAAAATGTGGTCCCTTGTGTTGCAGCACATGGCAGAGCCTTTAATAGAGGTTAGGCAACACGCACGACCCGCTTTAGCAGGTGCAAATGGAGAATCTGGACCTTTTCGACTACTAAAGAGCCTTTTCCCATGTACTAACCCTGTTTTGTGAGTCCTACTAGGCCTATTACCGACTTGCAAAATAGGGTAGTCGGTATTAGGAAGGGGCGGGTTGAGGGTGTCCCTTCCTAATAGCAAGTAGCAACGGGATGTATGAATGTTGTGCGACCGGAATGCAGTTGCAAAACATTCAGGGCCATATTATCAAGAACGGCGCAAACATTATCGCCGCTTTAGCGGCAGGAGGCTGCCACTAAAGCGGCGATAAGGGGCTTGATAATATGCCCTATAGAATTCCAATAGAAGCCCAGCTTTGATGTCCTTGACACCAGGACCTGGGCTTCTATTGGAATTCTCTAGGTCATATTATCAAACCCCTTATCGCCGCTTTAGCGGCAGTTTCCTGCCGCTAAAGCGGCGATAATGTTTGCGCCGTTCTTGATAATATGGCCCACAGACTTTACCGACTCCATGAAGGAGGTGGTAACCCATTCACAAACGGGATGGGGTCCCTTGGCTTCCCCTTTGTGAATGTGGACACCAACATATTTTTAAGAGCAAGCAGTGGTCCAATGGACCACTGCCTGGTCTTAAAAAATTTAAAGGAAACTTTCTGTTTTTCTTTTTTAAATGCATCCCGTTTTCCTTTAAGGAAAACCGGCTGCATTTCAAAAAAGAAAATTGCTTTGTTTAAAAAGCAAACACAGACATGGTGGTCTTCTGACCCCAGCAGGCCACCATCCCTGTCATTACAGGCCATACCCAATGGGTCACAAATTGCGACCTGCCTCCTGAATATTGATTAGGCAGGTCAATTGTGACCCCATTGGGAATCACTAAATGTGTCTGAGACGCATTGGTACATTGCGTTTTGTGACTTCCTAATTGCGAGTCACAAAAAGTCGCATTTAGGATGTTTCCATCATACGTGTGGCCCTTTGTTCCTACTGAACATGGGCAAACCCCATCAAACACAGATCTTTGCGCCGGTCCAGAATGAAATGAAGGGGCCTGGACTGTGTTTTGTTTTTTTATCAGTGGAAGAATGCCAAATTGTTTCTGAAGGGATTCAAATGTTTATTAAAATTCATGAAAATATGTCTTAAACTCTTAAATAAAATGGCCCACAATGCCAAAACATAATATTAATGGACACCCTTCACGGAGTGGCACAGAATTTGCCTGATGTTATATCAGTCATACAAGAGGTGTAAGATTATGAAATAAACAAAATAATGTACATAAATTTGCATCAAATGACCAATGCAAACACACCATACAATACGCCAATTGCACCTTCGCCCTAAGTACACCCATCTTGGAGGCACACACTGTAAATGTACACCCTTGTTCAACTCAGCTTCAACAAACAACACCTTCAACAGGCATCTCTATGTATTTATCTGTCTTAGATCAATGTAAATCTCAGATGCATGCAAAGTCAATTCAAATTCATACAACTGCACAGATGCATGAGAGTTACCATGGGACTAGAAAGAACTACATGACATCCCTGCTGTCTGGGTGGCACAGCTGTGCATCTGCTCCCCCCATGAACATACAACACAAGATAGAACCACGAACAGAAAGAAGAAGCGTTGAGGTTTTGGCCCCTATTTTTGGAATGGGTATTGACTTATACAAGATGTCACCCAGAGGAACCACTAAGGGCCTTTGGAGGTAACGGTCCACCTACTTTGTTCTCAGAAACTAGTGAGTTATTCAGACTGTCATCAGAGCTGTATTTGAGAAATAATTGTAGAATTACAGTGCCTTCTGGTGCATATGTTGCTATTCCTAATTATTTAAGCTAAGGAAAGCTAAGAACTTAGGGGTGATTATGGACAATAAACTAACTTTTGGAGACCAGGTTAGTGGAGTTGTCTCAATAAGCTTCTATCTCCTCAGAGTTTTGAGGAAAATAAAATTCTTTTTACCGGAGGAAAGCTTTAGGACGGCAGTCACAGCGCTCATCTTGTCCCGGCTGGACTATTGTAATAGTCTGTATGCAAACATTCATAAGAAACATCTAAATAGACTCCAGCTGGTGCAAAATGCGGCAGCCAGGCTGATTACTAGCACGCCCAGATTTGTCTCTGTTAGGAAGGAACTCAAGCAGCTTCACTGGCTACCAGTGAAACAGCGTGCTCAATTCAAAGTACTTTGCACGGTGTTTAAATCACTGACAGGCAGGGGCCCTGACTATTTGAGGAAAGGTTTTCAATGGTATGTCCCCGGGAGAACATTGCGATCCGCAGAGGCAAAACAAGTGGTCGTCCCTCGAGTTAAAAAAGCCACCTGAGGCGGCAGGAGTTTCATTGTTGGTGCTGCTAAAGCATGGAACAATCTGCCATCACATCTCAGGAATAACACTGAGCTCTTCTCCTTTAGGAGGGGGCTCAAAACTTGGTTGTTTTCCCAATAGCCTTTTGAGCTATAGCTTTTTTAGTATCCAGTTAGGCATCGGCTAGCGCCAGGACACCTTTGGGTAGAAGTGCGCTTTAAAAGCTTATTAACATTAACATTAACATGTATTATTGATTTGGCTTCCCCGGACTAAGTTAAAAAAAAATCACAGACTGCTGGGAGCTTATTAGGGGAAGTGGGAGATAGAAAAACTACTGTGAACGGTACACAACAGATGCAGATTGTGAAAAGAACGTTATTTGAAAATCGGTTTCTCTCACAAAATGCAATATGGAATATGGTAATGGCAAATAGGACATTTCAATGTTTACAAAGTAACCAGAAATTACAGAAGGGATGTGCAGAGGTGTACCATATTGTGTGCAGGGCGTATAATACATTAAAGCTATTTCAAATCTTGTGCACAATAAAGTACGTGCTTTTCAAAAAGGCAACCAAATGAAGATAGAAGCTTCACTTTTACAGGTAATTTATACAGATGTAATTTTTATGTCTACAACATAATGTAATTATCACACAGAACAATGCAATACGATAACACCTTTCGCCCTGCATATATATATTTGCATTCGTTGAAAAAAAGCAGTGAGCACAGAATGTGATGCGTGATAATTATGTGAAAGCGTCAGATATACTTGACCGTGGTCATGTTAAAAAACATGGGGGTATTTTTAATATTTGTTAAATGTCGCTATCATTTGCCATTCTCTCTCTATAATTCCCACTGCGTCTTAGCCTCCCATAATGACTCTCCATACTATTGAAGCTACCTACTTATATTGACCCTTTCAGCCACTAACATTCTCTAATTTTCAATCAATCAAACAAACAGGAATTATAAAGTGTGGTTAATCACCCGCAAGGCTATCCAGGCACTGAGAGCCAAGCTGATCTGGTGGAATCAGTTGAATAACCAGGTCTTGAGGTCCCTTCTGAATTCCTGAAGAGAGGGTGAGGTCCGGAAGTGGAGGGTGATGCTGTTCCAGGACTTTGTGTTAGGTAGGAGACGGAGCGTCTTCCACTTTTGCTTTGGCGGATGCGGAGGTTTGGCAGAGGGAGGTGGAACACAGGAGTCTGGAGGGCTGATGGAATCCCAGGAGGTGGTTGAGGTATGCTGACCCTTCATTGTGTAGGGCTTTGTAGGCATGGGTCAGCATCTTGAATTGCCATCTTTTGTGGACGGGGAGCCAGTGGAGAGTCTTTAGGTGAGGGTTGATGTGGTTCCGTCTGGGGAGGTCAAGGTTGAGTCTGGCTGCTGGGTTCTGTATCGTCTGCAGTCTCTTCAGGAGGTGTGTAGTGGTTCCTACATAGAGTGCGTTGCTGTAGTCCAATCGGCCGGTGACGAGGACTTGAGTGATGGTGCATCTGGTGGTGACTTGGAGCCATTTGAAGATGTTTCGAAGCATGCGCAGGCTGAGGAAGCAGGCGGAGGAGACTGCATTAATTTGGTTTTTAATGGTGAGTTTGCTGTCCAAAGATGATGCTGCCGTTCCGGGCATGGTCAGTCGAGGTGCAAGAGGGTCCCAGTTTGACAGGCAAACAAGAGTCGTTCCACGGGGTGGTGTTGTTCCCGAAAATCAGTTCTTCTGTCTTGTCCGTGTTGAGCTTGAGACAGTTGTTTTGCATCAAGTTGGCAATGCTGGTCTTACACAGGCAGAAGTTGGCCCTCGTGGTGGACGGGCCTTCGAATAGAGAGAGACCTAGCTGGGTGTCTGCGCAGGAGATGATGTTCAGTCAATGGGTTCTGATGATGTAGACATTGAACAGAGAATTGCTGAGGAAAGAACCTTGAGGGATGCAGCAGATGATGTTCTTGAATGCTAAAAAGCACTGCTTTATCACAAATTACAGTACATGAGACAACTTGAAATGTGATTCGCTCTTCTAGACAAAGTGCAAAAGATTTTTAGTCTGGAAACCACAGGAGTCAGGCTATACCGAAAGGCCTAAAGTCATGTTTTCTTTGTCACTCTATTTGATGGAACAATGAGTGCTTCAGTCAACAGAGCATAATAATTAACCTTCAATGTCAATGGTGTATTTTCCTGCACCTTATACTATTGCCTTACAGTAAAGTTAAAGGCATAACATGGAGATTAGCCAATGTTACTATGTTTTAGGGATCCTAACACAAACATTGGAGCCTGTACAGCAGGGCCCCAATGTACAGTGTAGAAAAATCTGCAGTACCAGTCAGCAAGAAATGGGGATGACCACATAAAAAATAATGCTTTCTAACACATGTCCAGCCATTGGCAGCTGGGTTGGCAAGCCAGTCCTAAAACGTATTGGAACTGAAGGGATTGATACTGTTCATTATTAGCCAGAGAATTTTGTTCAGGAAAGGGTAATAGACAAAGTGGCCCAGCCTGAGATTGATGATGGAATACAATAGATGCAACATAGGAAGTACAGGAAGACAAACCCATTGAAAGGACAATAAAATGCTGTTGTCAAACATGTAGACTAGAACTATGAAAGAGACAATTAAATATAAAAAGGGCTTTCCCAATTTAAAAACGTGTTAAAAAATAAGGCCATTAAAACAAAGAAAATCAAGCATTGCTGTGTTTTTTATTAATTTTAAATGATTACATTTGATCTTTATTGGGCCCTACAGAAGTTCCACAAAGTAGGGTTTGTGCAGCAGGGAATATTTATCACAGGAATAACCCAAACAGATTTTGTGTTACATGTTCTTGTTTGCTTTGAAGTGTGATGCAAAGAATTCATGCTTGTGAGCCCACGTCCTTGTTTACTAAGATAACAAGTTTACATATAATTTCTAAACTTTTTTCTTGTACAGTTTTATGAAATAAGCCCATCGTTGCAAGAATCTAAGGGTAATTAATGTTGCACGGGTCTTTGTTTAGAATGGGTACTCCTAAAACATTAATATAGGCTCTAATGGACTGCTGTGTCACCATGTCCTATATTTATTTATGAACATTATCGGTCCATAACCTTGGCATCTCAGAGGGTTTGAAAGCATGTGTGGCATATGGAGTGTTGAGCCAATGTGCCACATCCCTCACAATGTTTTCAGCTTCTCACATGCTGGATCCCTTCTTAGGACAACATGATTATTGGCTGCTAGCTCCATATGGTATTAAGTAGGAAGCAGATGGGAAAAGTGCTGAGCCCACGGCATGAACTAATTCACAAACAACATGCCAATATGTGAAGAAAGTCTGGATATTGGCTCCATGCATTTCAAAAATTAACCTGGTGAGAAATTAGCCTGTGAAAAATGAAACAATTGATAGAATACAGAAAAAAATGTATTACTTTAATAATTTAGCATTTTAGAATCTGCTATGGTTATATATATATATATATATATGTAAAACAAAGGATGCAGCACTCTCGAGCAGACGTTTAGCTTAATTTATTGACAAACGTTCACTCCACCAACGCGTTTCAGCCTACCTCGGAAAAAAGCCGAGGTAGGCTGAAACGCGTTGGTGGAGTGAACGTTTGTCAATAAATTAAGCTAAAAGTCTGCTCAAGAGTGCCGCATCCTTTGTTTTACAAATTAATCTGGGCCAGGATCCGGCCCCTATGCAGAGCACCCGCTGGTGAGCGCACACGGAACGTAAGGATCACTTTGTGGACATATATATATATATATATATATATATATATTTGTTTTTGTACTGAAACACCAAAGGTCAACTTAATGTTATAGTTAGGTGAATTGTTCAGTAACAACGTAAAGTTTTAAACTCTTAAAACCACTGAACATTTCACCTAACTATAACGTTCATTTAACTTTTTTTGTGAACTTCTAGGTTTTTTTAACATAAAGTAATATTTAATTAACATTGGTAAACCAAAACCCCGCGCACAGGGCTAGGGCCTGTGGCCAACCCCCCGCATGCAGCCAACCACACGCTGCGCACAGTGTTCAGCTGTGCCCAGTGGGAGTTGCCCACATGGCCTACACCCCCAACAGCAGCCAATCCCACACTGCGCAAAGCCTTACATTGTGCATGTTGGGGATTCGCCCCAGGGCCTGGCTGCAGGCCTGCCCCAGCGCCAATCCCCCTCATGCAGCCAACCCATGCTCTGTCTGGCCTTTGACCGTGGACTTTGGGTGTTTGGCCACAAGGCCTGGTCTGTGGCCAGGCTCTGTAGGCAACCCCCCAAAGGAAGCCAACCCCACACTGCACACAGCCTTCAGTCCTGCGCTGCAGGGGATTGGCCACAGCACCTGACCCTGGGTAACCCATTCCCTAGGGCCTTTTTTTTTAAAGGTGAGGGGGGCCACGTGGTTCCCCCTCCCTGAACCTATTATGGCCCTGGAGACCTTGTGACTTGCACTTCCCCATAGCACCTGTTTAGGCGTGATAAACTGGGTGTGCGAAGGACACCAGGGTGACAAATAATGGAGTGCAAGATATACAAATGTAGGAGGTAATAAAAAAGAACCCTACCTGATCAGGGATGAACGAGGTGGGGACCATCCCAGCCCAGCCTCCTCTGGGTGATGATGGGCCCGCCTTTGGCCTAGACTTCACTTTGGCGTGGCCCCCCCGCATGCCACGCTGTGGGAGATGGCAAGCCCTTAAAAGCGGCATGGGCTGAATGCAGCGTTGGACCCTCCTCCTACTTGGGGCAGTGGTAGGCTATGACAGCCCCCAAGCAAAAGAAAGGACCTGGTGCATCCCGCGCTATGGGAGATGGCATTGTGCTTGATTTTTGAGGGGTTTATTAAAGTCAAAACAGGAGGGGAGGGTCGCCTGACAGATAAGTCCTCAGTATTCCTTATAGCAAGATTTTCTTCAAGGAAGGCTCATCTCCTTCGAGCGTAGGAGGTTCCCCGGCTATCCGTCGGTAGAAGAAAAATAGGGGCAGGTAAGTAGTATGTTTGGTACTATGATACCCTGGCACCAAACACCACGGTGAATGAGGTGAAATGACTCTCTATCCCTAACTGCTCGGGCGGTGCTCCGGAAATGTCAGTGTTTCAGTGCATTACAGGGTGAGATTTATATAAACAAAAAGATGCTATGCATGGATGGTTTCTCAGCCTCCCTATGGCGGCTTCCCTCCCTTACACACACAGTCTCCCCAGGCTTGCAATCGGGTAGGAACTTGTGAAAGCCACACTCCTCCAAGAGTGTGGCCGGCGTGAGCGTTCAACCAGTGGGGTCTCGTTTCTTCAGCATCAGGTCTCTCAGGATGGATGGACTCTGATGGGTCACTCGTGGCAGTCAGTGAGACCGTGTGGGTGATCTTTGCGATCGCATTCAAACTTTTCTCAGAAATGTCGGATTTCCTCAAACCAAATGGACTCCACAAATAAGCCTGCCTGCTGTCCCTGCCAGTTTCAAAATGATTCCAGAATTATGAAACGGGAATCTAGCGATGCTCCGGAGTTCCTGTGGAATATGCTAATACAAGCTATAATGCTTTTATGAACTTCACTGTACATATACCTAACCCCTATGAGATTTTTGAGTGTTGATTTTGCTGTTTCTAGAGTAAACCACCATGCTCATTCCTAGCAAAGGTGTATCAAGAGGGGGGCGCTAGAGGGCGCGCGACAGAATGGCTGCACCTTAGTGCCGCTCAGTTGGTCAGGGAAATTATCCTTCAATAACTGCGGACCAACTGGACCCTGAAGCGAGAAAATTGTAGAAACAAGAAGCGGAAGGTCGTCGCTATACAACAACGCTATTGTGGAGGTGTGGAGGCCGTGTGACGCCTGGGGAGACCGAGCAAAGTCAAAGGGCTGCCGGAGCGCTGTGACGGCACAAAATGGCGGCGTGCTTGACCAGATAGCGGTCCAGAGTGTACGCAGCGGAGCTGCGGCAGTGTCTGCCATCACGCGCCTCTGATCTACCTGCTGGAGCGGGCAGGTGTCCTCCGATTGCCTGTGATGCGAGGGGAGAGACTGCCGCTTGGGCGCCCATCCAAATCGCTGGCGCGGTGAGGGGCACCGGTGTGACGACGGCGGCTCCGGAGCTGAGGAGGGGGTGTTGCGGACCCGCTGGGATATCGGAGAGCCCCGCTGGCGCTGTAAATGCGACCGCTGCGTGAGTGGTGTGGGTGCTCAGCGGGATCTCTCCCCCCCCGAGTAATAACATAAGCAACGAGGCTCGGACTGCTGAGAGCCTGTAATTACCGTGTGCCACACCATAAATTGTCGGGGGTGAGGTGGGACACTCCTCATGTTGCTGACGTCGAGGATTGCCAGCACAGACATCGCCACTGGATCTTCCAGTCCTGGACAGCACGTATCTGCATGGGCTGTGGGTTTGTGCGTGAGCTGGGTGATAGTGGTGCATGCAGTTCACCTCAGGCATGCTAGGTGGCAGTGCATAACCGATAATAATCCCTGCGAAGATACATACACTGTGACACTCACGGTTCTGGGCTGCTACCTGAACTATGCGGTGGAAACAGGGGTGACCGGCGCACCGGAGTACAACACACCTAACATAAGGGTGTACAAGTTGCGCACGGTAGGTGGCTTCGTGACACAGGCAATTGTCCAATTGACTTAATAGCCCTTATCTGTCAACCAACACGATTGCGCTTACCGCTGAATAACTACACCTAACTATATAAGCAAGAAACTCCTAGGGATATAGACTTTTACAACTAAAAATAACGATTGGGTTGTGGTCATCACCAAATAAACAGACGACTATATCCTAAGCGGCTGGTCAGTGCTGCTTGGCCCGCATACTATTATACAAGGAAGCAACTCAAGACCTGGCTGTTCGAACAGTAGCGGACCCCCCTCCCCCAAGCGCCTTGAGACCCTCCGGGTGAGTAGCGCGCTATACAAATGCTTGATTGATTGATTGATTGAAGGGGCTACAATGGGCAAACCCGACAAGCAACAACCTAAACTGTCCTTTGACATGCGCCGCACGCCCAGAACCATGTCTGCACATTCTGATACTGAGCTAGACGCCAGCAGTACCAAAAAGACGCCAATGGAAGACACCCTACAAGCTATACAACACAGTCTGCAGGCTATTGACAGCAAAATTGACACTCTTACTAGTAGAGTGGACAATATGGCGGCTAAACTTGATAAACAGGGTGAACGGCTGAATGATGCGGAGCTGCGTATATCTGCGGTGGAAGATGAGTCTAGCGCTACCACGCGTAAATGCCTGGAGATGGAAAGGGTGCTGGAAGTTATAAAAAACAAAAACGAAGATTTGGAAGCACGCTCGCGACGTAATAACGTACGCATCACGGGTATTCCAGAAAGTGCCAACACAGGGAAAATGGAATCCTTCGTTGAAGATATGGTGCGCGACATCTTTGGCGCTGCTGCATTCTCACCCGTGTTTATAGTGGAACGCGCACACAGATCACTCGCACCGAAGCCGATCCCAGGAGCCCCGGCGAGACCCATCATTGCCCGAATACTTAATTACAGAGATAGAGATACGATACTGCGACTGGCAAGGGAAAAGCAACAAATTAATTATCACGGTGATAACATATCATTCTATCCGGATTTCACGATGGCAGTACAGGCGGCTCGAAAGGTTTTTGCGCCTATGAAAAAGAAATTGCGTGACATGGGTGTGGAGTATGCTATGCTCTATCCAGCGAGACTACGTGTGACACATGATGGCCGCACTAAAATATTGACTACGCCTAAAGCGGCGCATGACTTTGTCAAGATACTGATAACAAAACATAAAAAGCCAGGCCACTCTTCTACTGCTCCAGACTCAGACTGATACTGAGAGACGACACGGTAAAAGGTATAATCTATACTGAAGTTGGTGCGAAGAGCACAAGATGCTCTTATGTATAAGCTAAGTGAGCATGTTATAGAGTGCCATGTTGATATTTTGTGCTATAACAGGTCTTATCCAAGGGCCTCCATGTTAACTATTATAATGTTGATAGTGACTTTAGATTATGTGATATGTTGGCACTAGCTCTTGAACAAACAGCAAACTGGAAAATATACGTTACCTCCCTGTGTCTTACAGTTGAGCAATGCTACAGTACTTTAGGTCACTGTTTATTGATATCTGATCTCGCAGTACAAAAGTTTTTTTATTTTTCACTGGTCCTTCTTGTATATAAGATACCTGACCACATCCGCTCCCGCGGATGCGAAGGCGTGCGCTTAGCGGCCCCCCGTGGGTATACCCCGCAACAGTTGGACTAATGGTTTTCTTGTTGATTGGGTTGTGTCTTTGGCAGGATTGGGTTGCCAATGTGGGTGGGGGGATTTGGGAATTGTTTAATGTAGTAGTTTTTTTCAGGCATTTGCATGTATGGCACAATGTAGGCGAGAACGAACTCAACAGAAATGTATGTGTACAACAGATTAGAGACTACCACCAATTGTATATAGGGAATTGGACGATATACAAAGTGCTGTGTATGATAAGTCATGTACCAGGACGGGTAGTACAGTAATGCAATCTCAAGTTAATTTGTTGACTTGGAACGTACGAGGTTTGAATAATCCTAAAAAAATACGCCAGGTGTTCGCGTTCCTTGATAGACACCACATAGATATAGCCCTGCTACAGGAAACACATTTAGCCAAAACGTCCAAATGTGGGTTAGGACGTAGGTGGGCCGAACATACTATTGTATCCTCGTACTCGACCTACTCGAGAGGTGTGCTAATCCTAATAAAGAAGGGAGTACAATTTATTGTAAACCAAACAATCACAGACGACCGCGGTCGATATGTCATAGTCACAGGGATACTTCGAGGTCAGCACCTTCGGCTAGTAAATATATATGGACCTAACATAGATGACCCTGACTTTTTTAATGCTATCAGGTCAAAATTGAGAGAGCTGCCTGAGATGGAAACACTGTGGGGAGGTGATTTCAACCTAGCCCTTAATGATACCCTTGACCGTGCAGGTATAACTAAGGAACCTCATACTAGAGCAGTCCAAGCAGTACGAGATGGCATGGGGGAATTTGCCATGACAGATGTGTGGAGATTGCGTAATCCTCACACTATGGTAGCTACCCACAGCACCTCCATACATAATAGCTGGTCACGCATAGATTATTGGTTGTCGACCACAGCAGCTAACACATGGATAAGCAAAATACAGCACTTACCAAAAACACTGTCGGACCACAATCCGATTATGCTTTCATTAAATATCCCCGAGTACGTACCGCCGCCGTTCATCTGGCGTTTCAATGCCAAAGCCTTATTAGACTCACCGTATAATGATGCTATACGATGCGCCATCACAGAATACTTTCAATTAAACCAGGACTCAGTAGATGATGCTGGCGTGCTGTGGGAAGCCTTTAAGGCCACAATACGAGGAGTGTGCATCAGCACAAACACGGGCATATTAAAGGATATACGTATCCAACTTACCAAAGGTGAAGACAAACTAAAACTTTTAGAGCAGGACTATGTAAAAACCCAGGACAAGGCTACTCTGGGCAAAATTCGTGAAGCACTATCAGAATATCAAGAATTTGCAGATAGCGAACTCAAATACATATCGAAACGACAAGTAGCAAGGACGTATGGGGAAGGTGGCAGGGCAGGGCGAGTATTAACACGTAAAATCTCCCAAGAACATACCCCACACACGGTAATTAAAATTCGGGATACACAGGGCACTCCGCAGTATGATATGCGGAGTATCATGTCGGCTTTCACGACAACATATGGGGGAATGTATACCACCCGAAACACAGCTGACCCGCCTGAAATACTCGAGTATTTGGAAGATGTTGCAATAGCCTGGTTATCAGATGCCCAACGGGAATATCTAGCACAACCCATCACCATTGAAGAAATCACTGAGGTAATTAAGACCCTACCCAATGGGAAAGCACCAGGCCCGGATGGGTTCACAGGTGAATTTTACAAAGCATTCAAAGACCTCCTAGCACCCCATCTTGTAAACATGTACGGAGACGCGTATGAAAAACAGATCCTCCCACCAACACTTAGGGAAGCCATGATTATAGCCCTCTTAAAACCAGATAAAGACCCTGAACTTTGTGAATCCTATCGCCCATTGTCTCTAATAAATACAGACACTGAGATATTGGCTAAGCTTATTGCCAAACGCCTCCAGCCCCTCATGGTAACTATTGTCCTGCCGGATCAATCGGGATTTATCCCGCATCGGTCCACAGCTCATAATTTGCGAACCCTCTTTGCATTATCCCACCAAGTTAATCCAGAGCTTAAAGCTGCGGCGGTCTTATTAGATGCCGCTAAGGCGTTTGACTCAGTTGAATGGCCATATCTTTTTACAGTACTACAAAAAATGGGCATGCCCCCGATATTACTGCAATGGATCAAAATATTATATGCGAAACCTGTGGCGCGCATCAAGATAAACAAATATGTGTCTGACACAATACGCATCACACGGGGCACTAGACAGGGGTGTCCTCTCTCCCCTTTGCTATTCGCTATTGCATTAGAACCGCTAGCTTGTAAGATCAGACAGCACCACAAAACCGCAGCCTTGAAATTCCCTCAACGGCCTATAAATATCTCATTATACGCAGACGACATGGTCCTCTATGTTCGTGAACCGCATATAAATCTCTCACCCATATTACGAGAATACAAAAAATTTAGTAGACACTCGGGCCTCCAAATAAACTGGAGCAAATCCACCATAATTCCCTTGACAGACGTTACGGTGCCACACCCAGTAGAGTATCCATTGGAATGGCAGCGAGACCCCGTCAAATATCTTGGAGTTTGGTATCACAAAGATCCCGCAGTGGTTATAAAGGCCAATTATGGCACTGCCATTAGTAAAATAGAAGAATCCATTGAAAGATGGCTGCATTTGCCATTGTCCCTGGCGGATAGAATAGCTCTGGTAAAAATGGTCATACTTCCTAAATTCCTCTACCTCTTCAATAACATCCCCATAACCCCACCAAAGGCTGTGTTTAAGAGTCTGAAAGCGTGTGTAACCCGCCTCATTTGGGCTGGTAAACAAGCACGCGTTGAATTGCGGGCATTAACCTTGCCTTATGCTAAGGGGGGGATTTAAAGTTCCTGACTTCCTGCTATATTACCTTTGTGCGCAAGCATAATATGCGCACTACTGGTATCATCCAGTGAGATACCTACCTCATATGGCAGTAGAAGATGGAGGCGCCCACCCACTACCGCTCCAACACATTTTGCCACACTCCCGCATACATGTACCGAAACAAGAAATAAACACTATTCGTACTACGAATTTGGCCTGGCAGAGAATGGGGAAATTAGCGCATAAGGTACCACTCTATGCTCCAGCATTGCCCCTGCCGCACCATCCAGCCCTATCAGTAACTCAAGAAAAAGTGAGTATGACCCTACTGCAACAGGCTGGGATAGACGTGATGGAAGACTTATATAAAGATGGAGTTTTTATAGAGCTTAATGACCTAGATTACATTAGCAATCAGACTCTTCTTTTTAAATTTGCTTATCATAGACTAAGCAGGGCAATTAAAGACTTGTATCCAACCTTTCCTGGGGAGCCGGAAACACTTCAAGCGTTGCAAATGATTATAACTACTCCACACAATATACATTTGGTGACCAGACTTTATGTGCTATTACAGTCTGATATAGCGGGTGCTACACAAAAAGCACAGGACAGATGGTCAAATGTTCTGGAGACGCCCCTGGTCGACGAGGAATGGGCCAAATGCTGTGCACTAACAGACATGCTCACCCCGAACGGTAATTTGCGAATTATACATTACAAATATATTCACCAAACATACCATACACCGGTTAAACTGAAGAAATGTGGGCTCCGTACTGATGCATGTTGCAAAAGATGTAAAGCCGAAGATGCTGATTTTATACATTTAGCGTGGTATTGCCCACAGGTTAGAGGCTACTGGGAACAGATAACTGGCATATTGAGCGCGATGTTAGGAACCAGAATAGACTGCACAATCCGAGTGTGCTTATTGAGTCTAGTGTCAAATTTACGATCGACCAAACGTAAATTCTGTGTAATTGCTCTCCTGTTAGCGAAGAGACGGATATCTATATACTGGAATGGCAAGAACTGTCCCACGTGTGAACAATGGCTGCGGGACATGACCTATTGCAGGGACACACTACAGACTTATGAGGAAGAACTGCCTACGAGATCTAAACCTAGAGACTATTGGGAACCGTTAACATCGTATTTACAATCTCATCATGCTGGAGCACTGAATACCAATGTGTAAAGTGTGATATCTTGATTATATAACAATAAGTCTGTACACTGAGTTGACTTCTGCACATTTGACGAGAATGTAACTGTAAGGATAACAAGTGCCTTTGTAAGCCTATGGTCTTTTGATTGTGTTTGTATGTTGTTTTCCTTTTTGGTTTAATAAAAAGCCTTTAAATAAAAAATAAAAAAAAAGGTGTATCAAGAGGAATGTGTTACTTTATTGACTTTTATGGAATCAGGTTTGATGGCGTGTTATAATTTAATTTTGAAAAAAATGCACTGGTTGAGGGTGTGGAATTTTTGAGGAGAAAAGAATAATAGGTTAGTGGTGCATTAGCTATAAATATGTGATTGTGGGTGAAAAATGTAGAAAAGTTTAGAGAATATTGTGATGAATCACTGCTATCTTTTATTGACCACTGTGTAACTTTTAATTGTTTGGTTATTTTGTCTTTTTGTAGGAGGGAAATGGAAAGCAGAAATTGTGACAAAGAAAATACTGTGCGACAAAATATATGGAGGAGAAAAAGAAGTCTTGTTCACTCAGGAAATGATAACTCTGTGGAAAGTAAGGAAAAAACTATTAGTTAGAGAAATTATAATGTTTGTATTGCATAGGGGGGCATTTGTGGTCTTGCACAAGCTTGTCCTGTGTAGTTTTGCGTGTCTTTGAGGAATAAGAATCTGCTTACATATGCAGCAAAAGAGAGCCTTGTTAGAATAATCAGGATTATTGTGTTGTTCAGCAGTAACTACCTGAGCAGGCACAGTGTGTTCAAGTTGAAAGGATGTGAAAGCACCTGAAAATTTTTCCAGTCCAGCAGCATGAGCTATGCTTTGTGAACTCTTTTTAAAAAACTGTAGACAGCATTTTTACTAAGTTTGGAGATTGTGCAACATTGCACAAAAGGCTATCAATAAAAAATATGTCCTTAGAAACCTGTCTTTCAGTATGCAAATCTGTGTTCACAAATGGATCTGCTTTGATTGTGTTCAGTGTTATGCCCGTTTCCGCTTCTTCTGTGGATTGAGGCAAGGTGTCATGATCCATGGATGTATGGCATAGCCCCTATCGCCGGCAACCTTAGTATATGGATTTATGGAGATTTTGGGCATGCATTGGGTAGTGTATTTGAAGTACAGGAGTAGCAACATTCCTAACAACCACCTATCTCACAGCTCTCCGATCACACTCCGTTGATATAGAGCACAGTGTGGGTACATGTATGAGTCATGTGTGTTCCCTAGTCCCATACTACTAGTCAGCGATAAGGAACTCTGCATTACACACCACATGGCTGTTGAGGGAAGGCTAGATCATGCCATTACTGTATTGAACTCAAGGGAAGTTTTATTTAAATGTAGTACTATGTAGTGCAGCAACCAACGTTGCTGCGCTGTTTTGGGCTAAAGGGAGAGAGCATTACAGATCCATATCTACTAAGATATTGTGTTGATGCTCTCTTCCCAAGTGCTAGTACACAAACAGACTGCCTAGCTCCATGCACACACCTTTGCACCATAATGATGCCACTTGTTTCAGCGTTGTAGTTAATGTGACATCAACCCACGACAACATCAACACTCTCCAGTCCATAAATCTTCCTCTTCCCAAATGGATTTTGGAGAAGTTAAATTGTGAGTGAAGCAAAATATCCCTCAGGAAAGAATTTACAATACCACCTCAACAAGTAATAGGTTAGAATGTATCTATTACCTAACAGCACCCACCCTATTGTTGCTAAAAACGCACAGCACAAATATAAAATCACTTACTAAAACATTCAATTAAAAATATCATTTTTGCAAAACATGTTTTATTAAAATATTATCATCAAAAATCATTCAACAGTTAAAATAAATTTTTCCTACACCTGTATTTCATACATGTCAACAACACAATTGATACAGAATTCCCAATAGTATACAGGACACAAATCACAATACAAACTGACATAAAAAAGAGAGAAAAAGCGTTAGACAATACACTCTGTCATTAAAAATAACATATCCTAAGTCGATTATTTAGGGACCCAGCCTGGATGTACTTCTTATCTCACAAATACAGGACTGAATCCACCATAGGATTATGTCAACAAATTTGCGTCGATGCGTTTCGATGGTTTTAATGTTTTTCCATCTTTATCAAGACAGTAGTTTTAATTTCCTCTGTAGTCGTTTCCGGTTTCTAGGTCCTTGTTTCGTTTCAATTGTCCATATAAGTCTCATAGAGTTGGATATACCTCTTTTGAATAACCGACCTCGATTGAGGTTCAAATGTTGGGCCTGCCGTTTCAAGGCACCTTGTTTTTATGTTGCTTATGTAAGCGGGACTTCCGGCTTTATCATTCTCCCGGGATTCCTGACTTTGTTATCCTCCAGGGATCGAGGGGCATAAAAAACCTCCTCTTCCGCTTCACTCTTATTTCATGCGGCGGTTCACCTCGAGATTCGTCCTTCTTATTAGTATCAATCGACACCTTTGCACCATAATGATGCCACTTGTTTCAGCGTTGTAGTTAATGTGACATCAACCCACGACAACATCAACACTCTCCAGTCCATAAATATTCCTCTTCCCAAATGGATTTTGGAGAAGTTAAACTGTGCTCATGCATTACTAAAGCCATATAAGCAGTGGGAATTTCTCAACTCTTCTTCTCACACCTTTAGAACAATGGCATTCTCAATGATTTTCAGTCCGACTTCCATCCTTGTTAGCAATTAATGTGACATTACCAAAAAGCATGCCTCTTTTACCAATTCCCTTATTGATTACTTGCAGGGGCATCTTCAACCCACCACGTTAGCAGCTACAGTGTGGTTTGAATTCTTCATGGGCCTCTTTTGTCTGCAAATCAGCAGACAAAAGCTCATATTAAAGCTAAAGAAAGATGGGTCGTTAAAAAAGGTAAGAAAGGATGGAATGTTAAAATGAAAGATGGGTGAAAGGGTAGATAGGTGAAAGAATGTGTGGGTGGGTGAAAGGATATGTGGACAGGTGAAAGGAAGCGTGGGTGAAAGGATGGATGACAGGGTGGATGGGTGAAAGCATGCATGGGTAGCTGAAAGGATGGGTTGAAGGGTGGATGGGAGAATGTATGAAAGGATGTGTGGGTGACTGAAAGAATGGGTGAAAGGATGTGTGGGTGATGAAAGGATGCATGGGTAGATGAAAGGATGTGTGATGGCAGAAGGATAGGAGAGAGGTGAAATTGAAACAATGCATGAGGAAGTGAAAGGATGGATTAGTGGGAGAAAGTGTTGGTGGATAGATGAAAGCATGAGTGGGTGTGTGAAATATTGAGTGAAACAGTGGGTGGCCCAAAGGATGCATGGGTGGGTGAAAAGGTGTGGGTGGGTGGATGGGAAAAAGAATGCATTGGTGGGTGAAAGGGTGGCTGGGCGAAAAGATGTGTGGGTGGGGGAAAGGATGGGTGGAAAGGTGAAAGCGTGCACGGGTGGGAGAAAGGATGGATAAGTGGGTTAAAGGATTGGTGGATGGGTGAATGGATGCGTGGATGGGAGAATGGATGTGTGGGTTGGTGAAAGGATGAGCGAAAGGGTGGATAGGTGAAAGTATGCATGGGTGTGTGAAATGATGTGTGGGTGTGTGAATGGGTGAAAGATGCATGGGTGGGTGAAATGGTGGATGGATGAAAGGAAGCATGGGTGGGTAAAATTTAGGATGGATGAAACAATGAAAGACTTAATGATGGATGAAAGTATGAATGGAGGACAGAATGTAAAGGTAAAATGGTGGATATCAGCGGATGGGAGGATGAAAGAATGAATGCATAGATGCTTGGTTAGAAGAGACAAGGGAGCTCTTCTGGGAAGGGTCGGGCTCACCTGCTTCACGTGCTTGGAGCCATTAAAGCTTTGTTTCAAAGTTGAGGGTATTTTAATTTTCTGGCTACTCTCTTTGATTACATGTCATTAATTACACACATAATTTAAGCCTATAGCAGGAGCTACAACATGCATGCAGATGGCACTCACCCATGATATAAATTCCATAGATAGTTGAAAACTATAACATCAACTACCATATAAATGACACCCACTTCCTTCTCACCCTACAGATCCAGATGGTGCTAATCTTCACGGAGCTTGTCCAACACTGAATGAACAAAAAGCGTCCCCGCCTTATAAGGGTAAAAATAAATCCTAGGTCTGATTCACAAAGTGCATATACAGATGCAAATAGCAGTATTTACGAGTGCTGGGCATTGGCAAAGGGATACCTTGGACTTGTAAATGTATTTACTCCAGTGTAACATTACCCTGCTACTACATAATTTAATGTGGTAGTAAATCCCAAGCAACGGTCAGTTCAATGCTGGATTAAGACAATGCACACTTATTAATTAAAGCTGTTGGCAGCCGCTGTACCTCTGGTGATAGGGCATGCAATGTTGATATTTTTCAAATATGAAAGTAGTGATCGAGCTCTACAATTTCTCGCAGGCCCCACCACTGCATTAAATCCTGCCTTATTAATATTTATGTTGCAAGCTTCCGGAAATCCTAATGAATACCATTTTTGCACTTTGGTGGATTAAAACGCGACCTGCGTTAAAATTCAATTGTTTATTACCTGTACTAAAAATAATACACTTAAATTAAAATGTGCACTATACGAAATGGTAGGCAACACACTGAATATGTTTCGTAAACCTCATGAGAGTTTTTAATGTCTTTAAATCTAAGGCTAGCACTTAACTATAAATCGCAAGAACACAACGTTTCAATTTCAGGACTTTATTTTTACCAATTAATGTTTTAGTGCGTGATAGTCCAATGTGATACTACATCGATGCAAAATAAGGCAAACCCCTGAATGTACTGAAACTGAAAACCACACAGTGAAAACAGGGTTGAATTGTAAAAAGGAGTGACGTAGCAGCGCTACGTCTCCCTGTTACGTAAAAAGGAGTGGCACAGCATGTCTGCTATCTTTATTCGCAGTGAGTATGTTATGGTTATTTCATACAGTAATCTCCCACCTAGATGTATGAGTGCAGCAGGGACATTTACCATCTCGTTAAGTGCCCTGATTTTCAGACGCCAGAAGGGCTGGGTAACCATAGGAACCATCTAGTGGGAGTGTGGCATCTCTGCCAACACCTGAGAGCTTTGATAAACTAAGATATTATACCAATTTCGTCCTTAAAGCTATTAAAAACGTTTAATTTATTACAATTGAGAAAATATATTCCGCCTTAGCATTTGCCAATAGTTACGACCAAGGAATGTGTTCTCAATAGATAACACAGTTACCTGACAACACTGCGCTTTGTTGCATTCTTCTACTTTATAAAATGCGCCTATTTTCTATTTTAAAATATACATAAAGCAAAGTCTTGTAAAAGAGTCTTACTTTTTCTTGATATCTGGCAATAGGTGAGTCCTCCACTCATAAAGCAGAGAAGAAAACAGTGAACTGAGTCTTCCGCACAGAAGACACAATATTACATTCTTTAGAGATAAGATGTTTTTTTTTTTAACTTGAATTCAACTTTTAAGGTTGGTACTCTAGGAGATATAATTTGTATTTTAAGGAACATTTTTTGTAGTCTTCAACTAAGATCACTTGCAGGTTTCACAGGAATAAAAGGGAAGTGTTGTAATCTTCCTCAGGTGACTAATTATACGCAGCAGCTGTGTTATCTTGACAGTGCCTGTGAGCGCTGCCATACCTGTAATTAAGGTCTGAATGGCATTTCCTTCACAAATCCCTTTTCGAGTCCAGCATTATGCAGAAAAAAATATGCAGTCGTCGTGAAATCTGAGACTTCATTTTATTTTGGAAGGCTTCTCTTTTTTTAAATTTGCGAATAATTGGTTCAGTTATTTCGAAGTTCTAAAAAACTGCACCTCACGGAGCATTGGCTATTAGAAAGCCCAGAGCAATGATTATGAGAAAAGGAATATAGGGCACATGAATTTGAGCTGCAATAGCTTAAAAATCGTGAAGCAAGAGATTGTGTTCTATCATACAGGGATTGACGTTTGTGAGAAAGAGCACCTCTAATGTACATAGCTATGCACCATGCCACATTTATTCCACTAAGATTGCAGTGTTATAATAATGATAACTAAAACTAAGTTGTTTTTAGACAGTGCTTCATACTGCACGCCCGCTTTTTCAAAGCTCTCTAAATTTCAGTTGCTACTATTATCCAATGTTAATTTTATTTCACCACAATATGCAGCATTACATCTCAACATCCTATTCAAGAAGAAAGTGCCCAAATGGAATTTACCGGCATTCGGATTCATGGGGAAGGGAATGGGCGTGGGTGTGGCAGAGGAATGTGGGCTGGATCACAAGGGGCGGAGCTTGGACAGCAGAGTCTGGTAGTCAATTTATAAATGTATTTAAACAAATCTGCTGCAAAGAAATTGCCAATAGGCACATATATGACAGTAAAGTGGTTCTAACTTACTTAACAGGCCACACAGAGGCTGCATTTACAAAAAACTTTGAGTATTTGATTGATGAAGGGGGGATTAAAGGAAATAGTTGCTCCTTCATGTTATTTCAGGGTCGGATGTCCAAATAGTGATTCCATTCTTACGTATGAAATGTTTTATTTCATACTTGCGATTCCTTGTGGGTTGCAAATCGACCTATCTTATGAATATTAATGTGGTAGGTCACAGTTTGTGGCCTCTTAGATATCACAGCCATCACAGGGGTCATGGCCTGCTGAGGTTAGCAGACCACCATGTCTGTGATTGCATTTTAATAAAGGTTTTGTTTGTTGTTGAAATGCACCCGTTTTCCTTAAAGGAAAACATGAAGGGTTTCAGCAATGAAAAATTAAACTTTTGTTCATTTTTTTAAGAGCAGGCAGTGGGACCACTGCCTGCTCAACAAAAACGTTTTCTCAACATTCACAAAGGGGACAGGGTTCCATGGGCATCCCTTTCAATTTGCAAATGCATTACCACCAATTTTGAGTTGGTGGTAAAGTGTAAATGATTTTCGACCACATTTAGGTCACAAAACATTTGCACATGCCAAAGCGATTCCGTATTTGGAAGGGACGTCCTAAACGTGCCCCTTCGAAATACAGAATCACAAAATCCAAATTGCGATTCGGTAACAAGTTACTGAATCACAATCTGGGCGTTGTACATCCCCAAAAGCATTTTTCCGGTTGCAAACGGGCCGATTCTGCGATTCGCCCATTTGCTACTGGAAAATTGCTTTGTACATATAGCCCATGGTCCCATGGACCCTAGCCTACTATAAGATAGGATCTCATTCCTTCAGTTTAATACTCTCGCCGTGGCAGGTGGGCTATATGTACTAACATTAGGAATACCCAATTTTGATAAACTCCGAATCACAATTTGCAGTGGCGGCTGGTGACATTTTTAAGTGGTAGGGCGTAATTACCTCATCGATTTAGAATGTGTGGGGGTGGGGACAGTTGCTAACATGTAAACATAAATAAACAAGCCCTCCTGTCTGCCTGGACTGATCCAAATAAAGTTATCTGCCAAGTGGCTGGTGCCATGTCGCCTGTGAGCCTTCAGTCTGTCCCAGCTTTTTATTTAACATCAGTCTGCATGTTGTGATAGTGTAGACCCAAAATGCAGGGCTGGGTTAAAAGCATAACCATTAGCCCCAGAGCGCAATAACCTGTTGACTGACATGTTATGACTCGCTGATAATATTGAAAGTGACTTTGATTCACTTGCCAGTGGTATAAATAAAAATAAAAAAAATTCTCCTTTTTTTCTTTTTTCTCCATCCATAATTCTGACATTATTGGGTGGTAAATAAAAGTTTTAAAAAATGTTGTGATATGAAAGATTTTTATTGTGACCAGAATCAATTCGTCACCGCCCTCAAAGAGAACATACAATTGCTGTAACATTTCTGACAATATGACATGGTTTATCAGGCAGGTGTAGCTGGGGTGCAGATGCTTGCATTCTGTTGACACTGCTCTGAAAACAATTGCAGGTGTTAAATACACCTTTATTGTCCAGAGCAATGAGAACTTACTTGAGGTTTGGTTCATTGGACACAGCACCACAAGCATAGCCCCTCCCTTATGGCAATAGGATGTGTTAAAGCAGGACCAGGATGCCTGAAAAGACGCTAGAAAAGGAATCCAATATACTGGCACCATGCAAACTTCCATTATGCAAACTCACAATATAATGGACACCTCTCAGGCTCCCTCAGCCTCCATCCTCAAGGGACTGAGTCCCCTTTCTAAAATTAGTGGGGGAACTCTGTGCACCCACATCAACCCCGATTCGTACCCTACCCTAAGGTTACTTCAAAGTGCCAGTGGTACACAGGACAAATAGAAAGGGTACAGAAAGAATAAGGAAGGGACCTTGGTAATTGAATGAGTATGATCTTTGCTAAAATTAGAGTTTTTCTGTGGGATTGGCTACTACTGTCTTGTGCATTCCACAGACAGCACCCTGTTGCACCTTAACTTCCATTCTGGGTCAAGTAAACTGCAGAGATGAATCTCCATTAAGAGACATTTCATCCCAGAAGTATTAATATTAAAGACTTCTGATGTAAGAAATTTCTGTGCCCCTTTTAACCAGCTTCAATGTCGAAAAACAAAAAGGGAAGTATTAAAACGGTACCTTCTGTCATTACTGGGCTCACCATCTCATCCGGGCCTTCAAAATGTGTTCTTTTTACTGTGGCTCGAGAGAAATGTGAAAGTGAAAGAGTTCACGTCCTACGTCAAAACTGAAGGCAGGCTCATTAAAACTGCTTTCACTCTCGCTCACGCTACATAGTGCTGGCATTACTAGCTTCGTGCAAAGAGCTAGCATACAGCAGTAGGCCTTGCAGTCAAGATCGGAGCACTACATGAGAGAGGGACTCTCTAGGTGCACTTCACATGAGGCAGCGAGACACTCGCGGAAGAAGAGAGTACTAATTCTTTCTTCTTGCAAGAGTCTACTTACTGCTGATTGGATGTTAGGAAGGGCTGGGGAGGAGACAGTGAGTCAGTGTCCTTCCTGGACTCCTCCCCAGCCCCTCACAAAGTCCAACCAACAGTGAGCAGAAAGAAAAAAGAGGGTGGAGCTTATGACTTTCCTCCAAGCCTGCTCCACCCACTACTGCCTTGAATGTGCTTGTCTGTCCTGCCCCCAACCATTGAAACCAATGGCACCAAGTTGCCACGCCCCGGGCCACAAACATATCGCCCTAGTGCCGATCAAACCACTGGCACTAACAAGAGGCCACACCTCTTCAATGACACCAGCACTCTCACTTTTGCCTCAGGGGCGAGTGAAAATCTCGCTCGGCACAGTTGCATGCCTTGTAACAAAATAAATTTTTAAAATTCAACTCGTTTTCTCTAAAGAAAAATGGGATGCGTTTAAAAAGAAAAAATGAAACTTTGCAGTTTCATTTATTTAGAGTAGGCAGTGGTCCATGGGACCACTGCTTGCTCTTAAAAAATATTATTATGTACATTCTCAAAGGGAAGGGGCCTCTTCGGGCCTGATTCCCCTTTGCGAATGGATTATCAATAAGTTTGAAACCATCATGGGCATCCACAGAAATGTTTTCAAGGGAGAACATAATTTTAACATCATCCATCCTCTGAACCTTTTTGACAATGTCAAAAGGCAGGGTTATACTCATTATCACATAAAGCGCAGGCATGCAAAGGGTTGAGAAACCTGATGCAAAAGCTTAATAAAAGGATCAAGCTGCCATTGTCTGATTTCTAATCTGTTTTTATGTTAACACTATTGAATGCACCACATTATTCATACACACATGATCAAGACAATATCACTGAATTACAAAACAAAACGGAGAATCTTCATTTGGTGTTAACGTGTACAAACAAATGACAATTAAAATGTATGACAAATGTATTTATTTTGAAAATGTATTAACTTAAATATATTAAAATAAATAACATTAAATATATTAACTTAATTATATGCATTAAAATAACAAATGTTCTAATCAAAATTGGGAAAATAAAACATATATACTTTACCTGGATGATTGTTGCAGGTAAGAAACTGCAAACATCTACACTCTTGCTCAAATTTAACAATTATATTTTTCCATGAGTAGTTTTATACAGTTTTTGTTCACTGGTTAGTAATCTTGAAAAAGAACTGTAAACGTCTGTGGTCTTGTGCAAAATTCCTTTTTCAATCAGCTGTTGATTGCTTTCTTCAATTTTTGCTTGATATATGCTCATCATGCACAAACCCGATAAACGAGCACCTGCCATTGTCGACCTCAACCAGCTTTTCACCCTTCTCATTGTGCTGAAAGACCTTTCCACTGTAGAAGTGGTCACTGGTAATGTGAGAGCAAAAATAATTGCTTGATGGACTTATGGAAATAAATTTGTGTGGTTTAGCAAATTCAGAAATCCACTGTCAAATCGATCATCCTTCGTTGACTAGATCTCAAAACTATGTGACTGCTTCGTCTTCCAGGTTTTCAATGTCATGAATTTCTCTGATGTTTGCAATCTGGCATTTGTATTGCTCAAGTGTCATTTTTGCCATGTGTTTTGGGTAAAGTGAGAGCAGACTGAAATTTTTCTTCTTTTAATTGCCAATTCAGCTTTCTAATGATGTGATGGTAGAGTCCAGGTATGACACATAGATAGACTGGCAATAGTATTCTTCCACAGAAGAGGAACCAAAATTAGAACAAAATACTTGATTGGCACACTGTCTGGGAACACAAAATTCATGTTCAATTTTTCTGCCATTGTTTGAACATTTGAATATATTTCCTCAAATTGCTCTTCTACTTTTTGCCTCTGATCATGGAACACAGTCAGAAGTTCTTGCACATGAATACACACCTTGAGGATATCAAGCTGAACAGCTTGGAAAGCCTGGTTTACAGATTCCAATCTTGATGAGTAACTTGAAATTATGGTCAAGCAAAAGAGGACGCTCACCGCGCTTGAGGAACATTACAATTAATATGCATCCTGATGTGTTTTCCCTGATGGTGTAGTGACCACTTAGCTTAATTGCTTTAAAATCTCTTCAAAGTTTGAGCTAAAAATTCTAATGCTATTGTATTTTGCTGTCCATTGTGTTTGTTTCACTCAGCAATGGCACATTGGGAATAAGAGAACTTCTTTTGGACTCTCACAGAAAAACTTGATGATGGCTTTCACTGTGCCAATTTCAGGAACAGCATTCAGGTCATTAACAACCAAATGAAGTTTATGCGCAGCACAGTGAGCAAACGCAGCTTTAGGATATTTTCTTTTCATTATGCGAAATTGGCACAGACTTTGCGCGTTTCCAGTTGTACTTTTCTCCCTACGTAAAGTACTGTCATGTGTGCCACAAGATAAGATAGTGCACAAAACTGGAAAAAACTTTTTCAGAGTTTCTTCAACTTGCCTTTTTAGAGTGCTGTCTATTTGGCAAACAGTACCCGTTTCCGGTTTCTTTCTGATCACCAAAAAGTGAGTTGCATCCACGTGTCCGTGGTTATGCCAAGACGATGAAATATGGTTGCGTGCACTTTTATGGAAGTCATTATATGTAATGAAAGGTGTACTTATGAATGTTCCTTGTATCCCGTGATGAACTGGCTATGCAAAAACCATGCAATACTTGCAAATAGCACCTTTCAGTTATGTAGAGTAGCTAAGCCATGGTGAATATTGATTAATCCACACATGACAGAAACAGCGTGGTCCACCTGAATCCTTCTTGAAGTCATACTTTTCTGGTGGTATATGTATTTATTACTAGATTGTTTGTAAAATCATCTGTTAGTTTTTTGATGAATTAAAATACAATCCAATATCATTTACAGGAGCATCAACATGGCTACATTCTGTTGGAGCTGAAAATGGACCTTCAGAACTGCTTGTGCTTGGTTCTTCTGCCTCCTGTTCGTCATGTCTAGATTATTTTCTTGCTTCCTCATCAGATTCTAAATCATCCAATTTTCATTTTGAAAAACAATTTGCGGATGTCCATCACTAAAATGAAATGGGTATCATTAAATACTCTGCTCAACACCGGGCTGCATTCAATAAACTGTGAGTTGTAGATGAGCTGTAGGGAGTTGAAAAATCCCTTTAAATTTCTCCTGCAAGGAGAACCAAGCTTTTCTTGCATAATGCATAGTTATATGGGTAAGATGAGATTTGTGAACTTCAAATAATTCACCTACAATGCACTATTTATTGAATACAGCCCTGTGTATATGCAGTAATAGAAACTTGAAAAAGGAAAGGTGTATGTGTGTGGTGGGTATATATACACACACATGCAAAATATATATATGCAAATGAAAATGTGCAGATCGGAGAAACTGAGGAACACTGAAGTTTTCAAATGGTGGGAATGCAAATCCTTGGATAGATACCTAGAGGTGGGGAGAGTACCCCGAGGTCTACGAATATTGATTGCCCCACCTTTGAAAATCCAGACCCCGAAATGCTGCAGGAGTGGGCTAACAACAGCGCGGAATCATCTCAAAATATGATGAGAATTCTGATAAAGTATGCAAAACGGGATAGAGAAAAAATCCTTGATGAAATCAAATTATTAAAACAGGAGATTAATAATCTAGCCAAACCTGATGCAGTACAAAAATGTGACAAAGAGTTAGAAGCTAAATTGAATAAACATGAACAGGCAACTAAGTTCACAAGAGACAGAGTGGATTACCAAACAGGCCAAATTTATACATTTGCGCGACGCTTTGATACTTTACATCGACAAAAACTGTCGGATAATGCGGGTCCGGGAACAAAAGACCAGGGCAGGAGAACAGTGTCAGAAACTAGCTCAGAGTTTAGCTCTGAGCTAGATACAGACCAAGTGGATGGATCCAGGCAGCAGTGCAAGAGTAGAAGCCTGCAAGAACCTCCTTCAGTTGTTGAGGAGATGCGTTTTTTAGGTCTAGGCAGGACAATGAATATCAGATCAAGACCTCAAAGGAAAGGAAAAGGCAGTCGAGGCAACGCTAAAGAAGAAGGAGGAGGCATGGAACTTCGCTCAGGAGCCAAGATAAAAGAAACCAGACAACGCAAATGAATGAACACATAGCCACGGTAATTAATCTATCCGATTTGGTTTTAACTGAGGATGAACTTAGAATTCTGTCTTTGGGTCTCTCTTTTTGCACTAGAACGAACTTTAACTATGGTCAAACTCGGATTGACTTTAATAAATTCATAAGGAAATTGAAGTTGAAAAAGATTTTTCATAATCAAGCGAGTTTGAAAGGAGTGGATCAGCCCATCACAGAGACTGCTGCCTCGAATCTAGTGGTAGGAGATCTGAATGTTCTACATGACTTGGGGCATCAAAATCATGCAAGGAGACTTCAGACCTTTTAGGACTTGACATCTATGGAAGAGTGACAACGCCCTTCAAACCTAGATTTAGGTCCACTTTTGTCCTGAACCTGCCGAGGGACTCGATTGATGTATTCTCCGATCTGGTGGTTATGGACTTAAAATCATTGTTTATGTCATCTAATGAGGAATTCTTCAAAGGTACCAAACAAAGAGAGAGAGACTATTCTAAAGTAATGGATAAAATCAGATTTAGGAAGGATTTTGTAGTCCCTCAATCCGACAAAGAAGGCAATATTGTCTTATGGCCCTTGAGTATGTATAACAATGAAGCTAAGTCACAGCTAAAAGACACCAAGTGTTACTAAAGAGTCCCACAGAGTAATCTGGTTGAAGTTAGAAACAAATACCACAAAAATCTAGCGAGTTGGAGAGGAATAGGCCTTATCACACAGGAAGAATGTCGGTATCTGAAAGTTGATGATCTCATCATACCAATATTAAATATGATTCAGAAGATTCACAAAGATCTGGCCAATCCTGTGGGAAGGCATATAATGTCAGCTATGGGCAGTCTATCTGAGGCAACTTCCCGTTATATAGATTACGTTTTACAAGATTTTGTAAGGGGCCTTCCTTCCTACATTCAGGATACCAGGGATTTTTTAAGGAAGATACACAATTTGACCTAGGGAAAAACACATCTTTTAATAACTCTTGATGTAGCTTCGCTCTACACGAGCATTTCCCATGAAGATGGGCCATGAGACACAATTTTAGACACGAGACCTATTAACCTATATCAATATTCAGAAATGATACTTGAAATGGCTAGGCTGTGCCTCAAGAACAACTTCTTCTTGTTTGGCAAGGACACATACAGACAAGTGAGGGGAACGGCCATGGGCACCTGCTTTGCCCCCAGCTATGCGAATTTTCACATAAGCTGGTGGGAGGAGCAGGTGCTCAAGGTCAAGAATGGAGTAGAATGGAGGGAGAATGTAGTCATCTGGACAAGATTTATAGATGACTTATTCATCCTCTGGAAAGGTTCAAGAGAAACAGCAAATAGTTGTGTGTCTGCATTGAATGAAAACTCCTTAAATTTACAATTCACAAGTATCATCAGTGATTCCTAGGTCTGCTTTCTTGACCTTAAAGTATTCAAAAATAATGAGAGAAAACACACTCGTACTCACAGAGAACCGATGGCAGGGAATTCAATTTTACATTCAGGTAGTTTCCACATGCAGAAACTCAAACAGAGTATTCTTTATGCGGAACATCTTCGCATGAAGAGAAACTGTAGTGAGTTGTCCTCCTTAAGAGACGCTCAGATGAAATTTTCCCAGAGATTCATTCAGAGAGGATATAGTAATCAGGTCCTGACCAAGCCCTAAGGAAGGTGGAGGGGATCCCCAGGGATTCACTATTATTCCCAGATACAACAGGAGGAACTAAAAATAGAGAAAACAAGGATGATATCAGAATGATCACAGGATACAATGCCTATCATGTCAAGGTGAGAGATTGCATGAATAGACATTGGCACCTAGTGAGGAATGACCCTACAATAGGGACTAGTGTTTCACATAAACCCTTTCTGACGTTTAGGAGAGCGAAGTCCATGAGACAGCAATTGGTGGTTGGCAGCCCTGAAGTGGTAGAAATGGAAGGGTGGTTAAAAGCCAATCTGAGGTTTGTGAGATGTCAGAAGTGCAAGGCCTGTCAATATGGCATAAATAACAAAGAAATCCAATCACCCCTGCTCAAAAGGCCTTGGAAGATTCCTCCCTTTTTCAACTGTAGAAGTGATCATGTAATTTACATCCAACAATGTACGTGTCCTAAGGTATATGTGGGGAGCAGAATTCATATGGTGCTTGTAAGAACCCTCTAGCACCTAAGGGCTGTAAAAAACAACGACAGGACCTAAGACATATTAATGAGGTACATGGTGGGAATATCAATGAGCTTTTTTACTTTGTAATCGACTCAGTCCAAAAAAACAGGAGAGGGGGAAACAGAGAATTAAAACTCAGGCAGTTAGAGTCAAAATAGTTATGCTCAATACTAAGATCCCGCATGGCCTCAACTCAGAAGAAGATATGTATGTCCACATCTAACGGCAGCCTCTCCCCGGGCCATTGATATGTAGTAGGAAAGTACATGAGATTACACACAATGATGAAACAGAAAAAAATACTCACATATTTTTATCTCAGAATTTATACAGCAAAGAACAGAATAGGGAGTTAGATGCAAACTAGCTATATGTATTTGTACTTCTTTCTGTAATCAGAGGGTCCAATCTGATTGTGTAACATCGGGGGGACAGCATGGCAGCAGCCATTAATACATAATGAGTAGCGTGGAATTTAATTCAAGTTCAGTTAGGACTTTAGATAGGAATGTTTGAGCACCAGTACGAGATGTCAAGTCTGAGTCATTACTGTATGTTTTCTTGCACTTGCACGATATTTTAAAATCATTTTATTGGCAGAGAAGCTGCTTGTTAGTATTTGGTACAACTGTTCATTATGGAGATAGGACCCCATTGATGAGGATTCAGCATATTGTAATAATGCACTAGCACCTTATCATTATGAATTAAGGTGTTGAACGAAATCGTGCATAGTTCATAATGCCAATATCCAAGAGGAATGTGCATTGGAGCACCTGCTCCCTCCCCCTCTCTCTCTTTTTTTACGTTGTTGAAGGTCTTAAGATCAAATGTATGGAGACACATTTCATAAATGTATGACATTTTATTTTCTTGGCACTTGCACTTTAAACTCGATGTGCGGAGTGAATATGGGCGATATGGGCAATAAGTAGTGACTGGATGGGGTGCATAGTTATACATTGGAGCCATTTCCCATTATGAACTTGCACTAAGCACTTTATGGTAGAGACTGTGATAATGATACGGCACCAGCATCCAGTAAGAATTTAAACCAGTATAATTGTTGACACCTGGAAGTTCTCCCCTTACCCAATAAGTCTGAGTTTTGTAATATCGAGGGACTGAGTCCTATATGCATATGCACTTTACAATCGTGAAATGTCGTCTAACTGTGCAATAATCGAGCAGTTTTGAATCTGTGAGCATGCGCACCTTAAATTAATTGCAACAAACGTAAACGTGCATTGAGTAGCAGATTAAACGTTTCCGAGATTAATTGGTGTCAATTAAGGCAAAAATGTCTTATGAGAATAGATATTTGCAAAGCCAACAAAATGTTCCAAAAAATGAGCATAATGATAAAAATTTGATAGAAAAAATATATAAAATGAATCGTAACAATAACCCCCCCCAAAAAAGCATGTATTTGTAAGAAAAATCATATGAGGAAATGTAATGGTTTTGGCATTTGTTCGCATTGCAACCTTTGTAAGTTAGAAGTATGTCTTTCATGTCAGTTGCATCATGGCTCTTCGACTGAACCGGAGCTGCACCCCCTCACCCCCCCAGCGCCTTGAGACCCTCGCGGGTGAGTAGCGCGCTTTATAAACCCCCTGATTGATTGATTGATTGATGTGACCGACTGCTCCCAACAAAGAACGAGGAGTAATGGCGCTCAGTGTGTGAGCAAGGCAGGAGATACTGCTGAAATACGTAACAGCGTGCATTAAATAAAATTGTGCTGAGTCTGCTGTGTCGATGTCCGGTTTGGAGGGGAAACTGGAGATTGGATATATATATATATATATATATATATATATATATATATATATATATATATATATATATATATTTCACCAAATAACGCTGCTTTTTCGCCGCCGCTAGCCTCGCAGTGCCGGTGCCAGCGATGGAAACAACAACCATCCAATAATGCTTTCAAGTTACATTCCACAATTACGAATGAAGAGCGGCACACCAAGTGATTTAGCACCAAGATTTATGTGCAAGTTTTTGCACATAAATCTTGGTGCTAAATCACTTGGTGTGCCGCTTCTTCATTCGTAATTGTGGAATGTAACTTGAAAGCATATATATATATATATAAATATATATATATATATATATACATACATATATATATATATAATATTTGGGGTGGGCGGAATTTGCGTAGTCGCGCTACGCAAAGCTCCGCGAAACGGTAAAAAATCTCCGCAAGCACGCAAAAGTTCCGCGAACACGCGGAATTGCTTGTTCTGCCCGTTCGCGATGCTTTTTTCCTGTTCGCAAACGCTGTTTGCGTGCTCGGGGAGAAATGTCTCGCCAACACGCATTTTGAAAGCGCGAACAAGCAAAAAATTCCGCGAAGCCGTGGAATTTTTGGTAATTCCGCGTTCTCCGCGGAACGCGAAATTACCCAAATTCCGCGAACGGAACGGAATTTACCGCCCAGACCCAGGAGCGTTGTCATGTGATCAAGGTCCAGGAGGACCGAAACGCGTCATGGCCGACTAAAAATAAACTAAAGATTCAGCACAGAAACGTGGTCCGTGCCTGCTTACTTTATCTGGAATGGTGAACGGCGTTAAGCAGCATTTTCGAATATATATATATATATATATATTACCTACTGGCGGTCGCCAGTAGGTAGTTATAGTTAGGACCTATTTTCCAAAGGAAAAGCATTTTTAGATTTGCCAATATCTTTGGCGCCGGTTGACGAATCTTCGCAAAATTTTCAAAACTAATGGCCTGTTCCGGTCAGCTCCTGTCTTGAAAGTTTCGGGGTGATTCGTCGAGCGGGGGCCGAGAAAAAAGGGGGGTCCCAAAACCTGTTTTCCCCATGTTAATTTGCATAGGAAAAATTGGAACAGGCTACAGCCCGAACTGCTGAACGGAATTACACCAAATTTGGCAAAAAGGTAGCTCTTGGTTCAGAAAGTGACCTTTTTTTAAATAGTGTAAACCCGTTCGGTAGTTCCTGAGAAATTTAAAAAAGAAAAATATCGATATCTGAGCACCGAGGAGGAGTCGCGACTCCTCCCGAGCACGAGCTTCATTCTAATTGGCTGCCAACATTCCAAACCAGAATGTGTTGGCAGCCATCTTGTGACTCGGTAACCGAGTCACAAGAAAACAGTGGAAAAAAGGTTGAAAAATAAGAAAAGGGGGCAGGGTAGAAACACCCGGACCCCCTAGGCCTGCTCAGGGGGTCCCACAAGGACTTTTTTTTAAGAAAATCGGCAGAATTCGTGCTGGGTGCGCGAATCCTGCAGAAAAATAATAAAAAATATATATATCCCAAGTCCCTTCCTTGGCAAATGAGTTTGGCTTATTAATTCTGTCCTCCTTGCCAGCAGAAGCCACTCTTCTGCCAGTGATGCTCAGACGCCACATTTTGCTGAACCCTGTGCTCCCAACAGGACAAGGGCCCATGTCAGGCCCACACTGGAGCTCCGCATGACAGAGACAAGTTAAAAGCCCGCATCCATTAGCTGCCCAGGGCCTTCCAGTCCTCTCCTCAAAGTGCGGGGGGATAGAGCTGTCACTGCACAGGCCGATCCCACTCACGTTAAACAAGCACACCAGGGGGGTGTGGGGATATGTGTGCCACGCATGCAGGTGGTGTGAAATCTCTCTTTCTCCACAGCCCGCCTCCAGCCTGTCCGCCATCAGTGGCTTCGTCCCAGCCTGTGCCTACATGTCCGCTAATCAGTACGGGGTGTACGGGGTGTACGGGGTCCGGGCGGGGGTTTATGTGCCCCCGGGGTACCCTTGGTACTCCCAGAGCAGCCCGCTGGCTCATCACGGTCCCTCCATGGGGGAGATATCACAGCCTCCATGGCGTACAAGCACCCAGGGAGAGAAGGTATGTGAGCGCGCACTGACACATTCGGGAGGTGTGTGTGTGTGTGCGTGTGTGTGTGGTAGGGAGGGGTGATGGGTGCTAGCGAGGTAAGCGATCACCAGTCTCCCTGAGGTGGATGAACATGGGGGGGGAGGGGGTAGTATTGGGGGGATGGCATAGTTTATAAATTAAAGGTGCGGTTGGTGGGTTATACACGTCAGCTAAGATTACTGATTTTTAAAGCTTTTGATTTAAAAAGGCCCTTTTGCCATTAGCAGGACCAACAGCGCTCCTTCTCGCGGTTTGCATTTTTTGAGGGAGCTAAATTATTAAGTCATCGTCTCCGTCTACCTTGTTTGTCATATGACGATGCTGATAATTCCTTTAGGTGGAAAAAAAACATCCTTTCCAGGCTTTGCATTTATTTTGATGGAAACTATCTAACTCTTGCGGGCGCGCACACACATAACACCAACTAAACTAAAAATACGCGCTGACACATTCAAAGACACACCCGAAACCAGGAAGACCCAACTGTCATTCCACAGCATTGTGAATTCCGATTTTCGGGCTAGCCTCCGTGTGGTAATTTTCAAATTGTTAAGAGTATTACTTCAGTAGTTACCTGTCCAAAGTATCAGCAACCATTATAATACAATTATCACATTTTATTAAGTTAAGTGAATACATTAATTACACAAGATAGTAAAGGTGTCTGCCACAGTTTAATAAATGGGATATCATGGAAAAGCGCGGGCTTTTGTTTATCTTCAAGTAAATATATTACTGCCTGAAACTATGCAATCTACGTAGCTTGGTTATGAATCCGCCTTCACAGACACGTGTCATTGACAACATCTGTAGAGGCCCGTCTGTTCTCGATAAAACAGCATGTGCAAACACGGAAACGCGCTCCTGAAATCCTGTGCAGCTATTTGACGCTGTAGGACCTTGCTTACCAGGCAGGCCGATTTATTCTCAAATAACCTTCCATATTTTTATTGCTTTGTACAATTTTAGTATTGTGCAGTATTTATTGGCAAACAGAATTCGTTTTTATTGCACTACACAGCATGGTTTTGATAAAGGAAGAAATTATTGCAGCCAGTCCCAGCTCCAAAGGCTTTGCTGAAAAACATGAAAACAATCCCTCATAACTTAGCCGATAGACCGTAGCCACAGGACAATTTATTATTGACATTTTTAGTAACTTTCTGAAAGAAATGTACCATGCAAATGGAATCACGGGACAGAAAAGAAACATTTGTGAATACCTAATATTTTTATCTGACAAAAAAAATATTTCGATGCAGGACATTTCAGGAATATTTTTAGCGTATTTTATGTGGTGTTCCCTGTCCAAAAGGAAGCGTTTTAAGTACATAAAATATCCATTTTATCATCCTCTTAATTATGAAAAACTGAGCTGGATTTTGGCTTGTAGTGTTATGGTTCTAGACAAACCACTGATGTGAATGTCTTAAACCCACTGAACTATCCTACCTCCGCCCATCCAACGACCGTAGACCACAGCTCATAGGCCGAGGATGCAGGGATCTTGGCCGAGCTTTGATTAATGTATGCAAGACTTTTTGTCCATATATCGCCGACATATCTTGAGCATGTTCCATAAAGGCAAAATTAACGACATTCGTATTGTAAACATGAAAAACGATCGATTTTGCGAGGACAATAGCAGCTCAGATCTTGCAGGGGCATTTAGAATATTGTATTTATAGTAATTCGGCCTCATATTACAGAATGTGCAAACCGTAGCGATCTGGGTTACCTGCTTTTCGCATTTGTTATTGATCTTCAACTATAGAAAAAGGGAGAGAAAAGTGTAATGTATGAAAACCTCTTAATCTGAGCTCCTTGAAGTTGAAACGCTTCTGTGCCCACCGGTCCCTTAGTCCCTAATCCATCCATCCACCTGACCAACCATCAATCCGTCGTCCATCCATCCATCCTCTTGTCTTTTCTTCTCCTACCTACCTGTCTGCCTAGTTCTTTCTCTTGTTTGTCTCTTGCTTCCTTTCTCTTTCTCTTTCCATTCTTTTCTTTTCTCCACCCCATCTCCCCCCACACTTTTATATATTACCCATCTCTTCCTCCTTTACTCTGCAACGTTTTCTCTGCCCCATTTCCTCGTTCTCTCGCTGTCTAACTCTTCGCCGACTCCATCTCATTCTTTCTCACACAGTTTCTTCCTCCACTGTTCACTCATCTCCCATTGGTTTTCGTCCTTTCTCTCGGTCTCTGCTCCGCCCGTATAAGTCACCTCACTGCCCTCGCCCCATAGTGCAGGTATGGTGAAACGCACTGAGGTTAGGCTGTGACAGGCCTCGCCGGGTCAGCGCACACGGCTGACAATATATCACGATGTGTCACGAGAAGAGTAATTCTCTGGGGAGAGGATGTGGTCTCACGGCTAGACTGCCGAGCTTGGAGCTGGGAAACCAAGATTCGAGCCTCGGGGTCGACTCCACTTTCTGTGATTTTGGGCAAATCACTTAATCTCCCCGCGCCTACCAAAAAAATGTGTAACGTAACTGGTGCTCATGTAAAGCCCTCCAATACTTTCGGGTCGAGTATGCGCTATATAAGTCTGCAAACAAAAAAAAAAAACGCTACGGCCTCTGCGGCTCGGCTGTGCCCGGGACCCTGCTCTCAGCGGCTCCTCGTGGAGGTATTAAGGGTTACAGCTTGCGCTAATTGCAGCGCTTTACAAAGGCTCGTAAACCCGGGGCCTGCATCTAAAGAGCCCGCGGCGAGGGAGCACCGGCAGCTCTGGGACACCCCGGCTGTACCCGGAAAGTTACCTCCACGGCATGACCAGTTACAGATGTCTGAGGTGGTTTGTCTGTCAGAGGAGAGCACAGCTTGGCTACTTTATTAGCTCAGTAGCCAGACCTAACCAGTAAAGCAAGGCATGAAATAAAAGACTTCTGCCAATAGAGACCAGAGAAGAGGCTGAGCGGCTACCCTCCCACGATGCTGCTCTCTGCTCCTCTCTCTCACTTACAACCCCAATTCTCAAGCTTTCTGTCTGTCCTCTTTATCTCTATCAACCCTCCATCCCCTCTTTCTCACTTTCATCAACAACCTCTTCATCTCTTTACACTCCATTCTTTCTTGTATAGCTTTTCTATTCTCTAACCCCCCCTTCCCACACCCCTTCTCACACCCCTTCTCAGTAGTCTGTTCTATTCTTTCATCTCCTGCTTGTACTTCTCCTGTTTTACTCGTTCGAATATCTATCTATCTATCTATCTATCTCTATCTATCTATCTCTATCTATCTATCTATCTATCTTTTTTAATTGTTGTCACTGTATCTGGTCCCACTTTTTTTTACTCTTTATACCTATAACCTTCTCCTCTCACACTTCCCCTTTTCTCACCCTGTCATTGCCCCTCTCTGCAATGTTCTCTCCTCTTTCGCCCGCGCTTTGTTCTTCTGTATCCTCCCTTCCCTCTGTCTTTATTCCGTATACCCCCCTCCTCCACCCCTCTTTTCTCTCTCCTTGAGTTTGGCCTATATGTTTTGCATCCATAGCTGTAAATGCACTATACACATCGCCGTTGGGATTATGCATCAGGGGACGGCCAAATTATGCAACAGCCTTGACCAAACTATGCAGCAAGAAAAGGCAAAGGGCTTGCCGCTGCCCAGCAACATGCGTGATAGCTTTTTGTTTTAGTAACTTTTGATCCGTTTGAGTTAGAAATTAATATTTTATTGTTAGCATCTGCAAATTAAGAATAAAATGATGGGCTACTTTTCAAGTCCAGCAAATCGATAATTAAGTGGAAATCGTCAAGACCGCAAAATCGCATAATTCTAGTTGGCCTCTCTATACCCTCTACGGTGACCATGAAACTAACTTTAAAAGTGCATAGATCTAATATATCCCTCACTGTGTGCTATTTTAAACCCCCACCCCATGCAAAATAAGCGCTGCTTGATAAAGCACTATTATTCTCGCAGATAACTCCGTGCAGTAGCGGGTAACGTTTTTTAATTTTCTTGCACTATAGTCTTTCTTCCACTTTTGATTTCAGTTGTGTAAGTATTTTCTATGTGTCTTGTAAAGCGCACAGCTGCTACTAGTGTGGCTTCATGGCGCTACAAGGAGCATATTTTTCCGCGAGGAACTCCGTTTATTAATTTGAATTCACCGTATTATCATGCAAAGAGGGGCAAGCCGATCCTCTAATCTTGACTATGAAAATATACGAGCAAAAAGAACACGCAATCTCTGCTAACTACACAATAGAGCAGTCTCGCCTTTTTGGAGTGCTGTATATGGCAAATGAGGTGTTTTTTATGACCCAATGACGCCTCTTACTGGTAACAATATTTAGTTGTTTAGGATTTTCAGCTGCCTCTGTTATTCCAGGAGCACCTGCTAATGGCACATTGAGCTGAAAATGTTTGCTAAAACAGTCCTCATGAAATATACAGATTAAACAGTAATTGTCATTTTGGATTGTTCAAGCGTGAATCAAACTTTGTGAAATTGGATTGAAGCCCTTACATTTGTGTGCACATGTTTTTCAAGGATATGGTCTTAAATTTTAGCCAGGTCTTCTCAGGAGATGGACCCCTCAAGTGGAGGGCGCCTCAGAGCAAAAGCCATACACACAAGAAGGCCACAAAGTTTAAGTTGTGGCTGTCGAGAAAAACCAACTCGGGTCTTATTTTATTTACACAAAACATTATCAAAAGAAACATTGCAAGTTAACATACTTCCAAGATAAACAAGCTGCGCAGAAATCATATGTACAGTGCAAATTCAGGACAACAATTCCATCCGTGAACAGTTATCCAAACTAATTGTGTAGGCTCATGATTGGCCAATCAGCAGATCTTCCTCGCATCACCAGCCCCAGGCCCTTGTTTATCCAAGGACTGAGTAGCCAAAACCAGATTTTGAGACGCTCATCACCCCTACTGGCGAGAAAAGCCATAACAATAGCAATACAGACACCATTATTGAAATGAAACCAAAAGGTGGATAATTAGCATTTAAAACATATTTAAACTTTACAGAAACACGCAGTCACTGGATGATGTCATCAGTGATGTCATTTGAGATGTCATCAGTGATGTCATCAGTGATGTCACTGACCATGTCATGAATGATGTAATATGTGACGTCATCAGCAGTGCATTGCGGGGGCGCGAGTTATAGTTAGCTCAACTAACTATAACGGCCGAATTTCTCTGGTTTTGTACGAGTGAAATGTCCAACTGACTATAACGTCCCTGAAACCTGTGGTTTTTTCAGTGAATTTTGAAGGTTTTTTAAATGCTAATTTCTAATTGTAACGTCCCTGAAACCTGTGTTATTTCAGTGAATATATATATATATATACATATATATATATTCACTGAAAAAACCATAGGTTTTAGGGACAGTTATAGTTAGTTGGACATTTCACTCGTACAAAACCCGAGAAATTCGGCCGTTATAGTTAGTTCAGCTAACTATAACTCGCGCCCCGCAATCCACTGCTGATGACGTCACATATTACATCACTCATGACATGGTCAGTGACATCACTGATGACATCACTGATGACATCTCAAATGACATCACTGATGACATCATCCAGAGACTGCGTGTTTCTATAAAGTTTAAATATGTTTTATATATATATATGCCAAGGTGTATTGAAGAATGAGTGGGTGTATAAGTGTCTGGATGGATAATTTAGTAGGTGCGTGACTGACTCTATAAGTGAGTGATTAAACGTATCTTACTAAATGCATGAGTTAGTGACTAAACTGTGTGAATGTCTTTATCCGTCTGTCTGTTGCTGTGTAAGTGGCTGCATGGGTTTGTGAATAGCTACATGAGTGTCTATATGAGTTATTGATTGGTTGTCTGAGTATCTGTATGGGTGCCTGAGTGTTTGTGTGGGTGGGTGGGTGTGTGACCTGCGCATAGATGTATGAGTGGGTGATTCACTGGGTGCATGGTTTCAAGAGTGCATCTGTGATGGACTGTATGGGTGGGTGAGTGTGTGTATGGGTGTGTTAGTGAGTGAATGTATATCTCTGTGGTACATGTGTGAGTAACTACATATGTGAAAGGCAGTATATATGTGTGTTGGAGTATATAAATGGGCTATAAGTGAGAGTGTGTGATTGTGAGAGTGGCTGTATGGATGAGTGTGTACTTGTATCAGTGATTGTATAAGAGAGTAAGTATGTGTTAGTTTCTGTATCAATAAGTGAGGTGGTGTGTGTATAACTGTATAGGTGAGTAAATGGGAGTGTGATTGATTCTTTGCATGACTGACTAGGTTTGTGAGTAACGCTATGGATGAGTGGCGGTGTGTGAGTGTCTGTATAGGTATATGAGTGCATATGTTAGTGCTGTATTGATAAGTGACTGCATGTATGAGTGACTGTATGGGTGAATGAGTGGATGTGTGTGTAGACCTAGGAATCAGTGAGTGGGTATGTAGTAACTGGTATTGGTGTGTCTATGGTTTCAAAAATGGTAGTCTGTATTTTAGAGTGGGTGTATCAAAGGTTATATTAGGGTGTGAGGAGGTGCATCAGATTATAACGTGGATGATGTCATCAGTGATGTCATCAGTGATGTCATTTGAGATGTCATCAGTGATGTCACTGACCATGTCATGAATGACGTAATATGTGACGTCATCAGCAGTGCATTGCGGGGGCGCAAGTTATAGTTAGCTCAACTAACTATAACGGCCGAATTTCTCTGGTTTTGTACGAGTGAAATATCCAACAAACTATAACGTCCCTGAAACCTGTGGTTTTTTCAGTGAATATATATATATATATATATATTCACTGAAAAAAAACACAGGTTTCAGGGACGTTATAGTTACGGATTAGCATTTAAAAAACCTTAGAAATTCATTTTTAAAAACCACAGGTTTCAGGGACGTTATAGTTAGGCTGACATTTCACTCGTATAAAACCAGAGAAATTCGTCCGTTATAGTTAGCTGAGCAAACTATAATTTGCGCCCCCACAATGCACTGCTGATGACATCACATATGACATCACTCATGACATGGTCAGTGACATCACTGATGATATCACTGATGACATCTCAAATGACATCACTGATGACATCACCGATGACATCATCCAGTAACTGAGTGTTTTTAAAAAGTTTAAGAATTTTATATATATATACGCCAAGGTGTATTGAAGAATGAGTGGGTGTATGAGTGTCTGAATGGATAATTTAGTGGGTGAGTGACTGACTGTATAAGTGAGTGATTAAACGTGTCTTAGTGAATGCATGGGTGAATGACTAAACTGTGTGAATGTCTGTATCAGTCTGTCAGTTGGTGTGTAAGTGGCTGTATGAGTTGGTGAATAGCTACATGAGTGTCTATTTGGGTTATTGATTGGTTGTCTGAGTACCTGTATGGGTGCCTGACTGTCTGTGGGGGTGTGTGACTCCCTGCATGGATATGTGAGTGGGTGATTCAATGGGTGAATGGGTTCATGAGTGCATCTGCGAGGAGCTGTATGGGTGAGTGAGCATGTGTATGGCTGTGTTGGTGAGTGAATGGATGTCTCAGTGGTATATGTGTAAGTAACTACACATGTGAAAGGCAGTATATGTGAGTGTTGGAGTATATAAGTGACTAAATGTGAGAGTGAGTGATTGTGAGAGTGGCTGTATGGATGAGTGTGTGCTTGTGTCAGTGATTGTAGAAGAGAGTAAGTATGTGTTTGTATCTGTATGAATAAGTGAGGTGGTGTGTGTGTATAACTATATAGGTGAGTAAATGGAAGTGTGTTTGATTCTTTGGGTGACTGACTAGGTGTTTGAGTAACTCTATGGGTGAGTGGCGGTGTGTGAGTGTCTGTATGGGTGTATGAGTGCATATATCAGTGGCTGTATTGATGAGTGACTGCATGTATGAGTGACTGTATGGGTTAGTGAGTGGATGTGTGTGTAGAACTATAAATCAGTGAGCGGGTATGTACTAACTGGTACTGGTGTGTCTATGGTTTTGAGAATGGTAGACTGTATTTTAGAGAGGGTGTATCAAAGATTATATTAGGGTATGAGGAGGTGCATCAGATATTATGTGGATGATGTCATCAGTGATGTCATCAGTGATGTCATTTGAGATGTTATCAATGATGTCATCAGTGATGTCACTGACCATGTCATGAGTGATGTAATATGTGACGTCATCAGCAGTGCATTGCGGAGGCGCGAGTTAACGGCCGAATTTCTCTGGTTTTGTACGAGTGAAATGTCAGCCTAACTATAACGTCCCTGAAACCTGTGGTTTTTTTCAATGAATATATATATATATACACATACACACATATATATATATATATATATATATATATATATATATATATATATATATATATATATATATATATATATATATATATATATATATATATATATATATATATATATATATATATATATATATATATAGAGGGGCCACGTGGCCCCTCTCCCTTTTCTTTAAAAAAAAGAATGGCCGGGGGATGGGGTCCTGGGGCCAAAATCGGCCTGGGAAGGGGGCCGCACAGCCCCCCTCCTCAAAAAAAATAATAATAATGGCCGAGCCCCGGGGGATGGGGTCCCTGGGGCCAATAGTGGCCCGTGGCCCCCCTTCCCTGTAAAAATAAAAAAAAGAAGAGGCCATGCCTCGGGGGATGGAGTCTCCGGTGCCAAAAGTGGCCCGTGGCCCCCTTCCCTATAAATATATTATAAAAGAGGAGACCATGCCCCGGGGGATGGGATCCCTGGGGCCGAAATTGGCCCCGAGAGGGGGGCCGCGCGGCCCCTTCCTGTTTTTTTTCTTCTTTTTATAAAGGGGTCAGGCCCTGGGGGACGGGGTCCCCAGGGCCCCAAAAATAGTAATAGAAGGGGGGCCACACTGCCCCCCTTCTAAAAAATAAAGTTTTTAAAAAAGCCGGCATCTCGCCGGAGGCCCCGACCCCTCCCTGCACCACTCTGCAAACGCGCCCCCTGGCACGTTGTAAGTTGGGGAATGAATTCCCCTTGAATACTGAGGCTCAAAGGGGGCCAACTAGCCCACCAGGTACCTCCAGTATGTGCCACAGAGCTGCGTTGCAGAGAGGTGGTCCGAGGCCACGCCCCTTTTTATACCACTCTGCAAACGCACCTCTTGGTGCACTGCTGGTGGGGCGATGAGGTCCTCTTGTGTCCAAAGGACCTCAGGACACAAGTGGACCTCATCGCCCCACCAGCAGTGCACCAGGAGATGCGTTTGCAGAGTAGTGTAGAAAGGGGGCGTGGCCTCGGACCACCTCTCTGCAATGCAGCTCTGTGGTGCATACTGGAGGTACCTGGTGGGCTAGTTGGCCCCAGAGACCCTCAGGAATGAAGGGGACTTAATACCCCAACTTAGAACGTGCCAGGAGGCGCGTTTGCAGAGTGGTGGGGAAAGGGGGCATGGCCTTTGTCCACCTCTCAGCAATCCCACTGTGTGGGGCTTACTGGAGGTAAGACGTAGGCTAGTTGGCCCTTAAAGGACCCCCAGCAGCGAAGGGGCCTTCAATCCCCATCCAAAAGCACGCCAGGGAGCGCGTTTGCAGAGTGGTGGGCAAAGGGGGCGTGGCCTGCTATGAGAACTTAGCAATCCTGCTGTGTGGGACTTACTGGAGGTAATAGGAGGGGTAGTTGGCCCCCAAGGTTGTCGTTGGGGGCCAACTACACCTCTTGTTACCTGCGGTAAGTCCCACACAGTGGGATTGCTAAGACATCTATGGAGTATGCACCCCTTTCTCCAACACTCTGAAAACGCGCCTCCTGGCAGACTACGGGATGGGGGATGAAGTCCAATTTACTCTGGAGGGACTTTGGGGGCCAAGAAGCCCTGTTGGTACCTCCTCTAAGTCCTATGCAGCAGAATTCCTGAGCACTGGTTGGAGGCCCAGCACCCTTTCTCCACCACTCTGCAAATGTGACTACTACTTAAAGAAGCATCTTTCTGCACCTCTGACTTAGAGGTAGTTTTAATCCCCCTGCCCTATTATGTACTAGGGCCTTACAGAGGAGTTTATGCCAATCACAGGGGTACCCCAACGCATAGTGTTCCCTACTGTATGTAGGTGTTTTCACTGTATTCTAAGTGTCTTTCAGCATAGCACTGGCTCTTGGCCTGGTTAGTGAGAGTCAGTTACCACCAGTACCCGTCAGCAAAAAGTTGGGGGCAAAGGATGACTTTGCAACAAGGCCTCTTTCTGCTCCTCTGTCGGTTCTTTGCGCACATCTCTTGCTCCTTTCTGCACCTTTCTTCGTCTTTCTGGACTTCTGTTGCCTCTTTCTGCATTTCTGTTGCTTATTTCTGAGCCTTTCTTCCTCTTTCTGCACATGTCCTACCTCTGTAGGCATAGTTACAAATTAGCATTTAAAAAACCTTTGAAATTCACAGAAAAAAAACACAGGTTTCAGGGACGTTATAGTTAGAAATTAGCATTTAAAAAAACCATAGAAATTTACTGAAAAAACCATAGGTTTCAGGGACGTTATAGTTAGTTGGACATTTCACTCGTACAAAACCAGAGAAATTCGGCCGTTATAGTTAGTTCAGCTAACTATAACTCGCGCCCCCGCAATGCACTGCTGATGACGTCGCATATTACATCATTCATGACATGGTCAGTGACATGACATCTCAAATGACATCACTGATGACATCACTGATGACATCATCCACGTGAAAATATGATGCACCTCCTCACACCCTAATATAACATTTGATACACCCACTCTAAAATACAGACTACCATTTTCGAAACCATAGACACACCAATACCAGTTACTACATACCCACTCACTGATTCCTAGGTCTACACACACAACCACTCATTCACCCATACAGTCACTCATACCTACATGCAGTCACTCATCAATATAACACTATCATATGCACTCGTACACCTATACAGACACTCACACACCGCCACTCATCCAGAGTTACTCACACACCTAGTCAGTCATGCAAAGAATCAATCACACACCCATTTACTCACCTATACAGTTATACACACACCACCGCACTTATTCATACAGATACTAACACATACTTACTCTCTTATACAATCACTGATACAAGTACACACTCATCCATACAGCCACTCTCACAATCACTCACTCTCACGTATAGTTATTTATATACTCCAACTCTCACATACACTGCCTTTTACATATGTAGTTACTCAGACATGTACCACTAAGACATCCATTCACTCACCAACACACCCATACACACACTCACCCACCCATACAGCTGTTTCCACATGCACTCTTGAATCCATACACCCAGTGAATCAACCAGTCACATATCTATGCACAGAGTCACACACCTCCCACCCATCCACACAGACACTCAGGCACCCATACAGATACTCAGATAACCAATCAATAACCCTTATACATACTCATGTAGCTACTCACCAACCAATGCAGCCAGTTACACACCAACTGACAGACTGATACCGACATTTACACAGTTTAGTCACTAACCCATGCATTCAGTAAGAAACGTTTAATCACTCACTTATACAGTCAGTCACGCACCTACTAAACCATCTATTCAGGCACTTATACACCCACTCATTCTTCAATACACCTTGGCATATATATATATATATATATAAAACATATTTAAACTTTACAGAAACACACATTCACTGGATGATGTCATAAGTGATGTCATCAGTGATGTCATTTGAGATGTCATCAGTGATGTCACTGACCATGTCATGAATGATGTAATATGTGACGTCATCAGCAGTGCATTGCGGGGGCGCGAGTTATAGTTAGCTGAACTAACTATAACGGCCGAATTGCTCTGGTTTTGTACGAGTGAATTGTCCAACTAAGTATAACGTCCCTGAAACCTATGTTTTTTTCAGTGAATATATATATATATAAATGCTGTAGTACCAGATTTCAATTTCCGCAGCACCAGATTGCATGCACAGCAGTTGCCACAGCAATAGATTGCACCCACTGGACCAGAGTGCACCCAAAACACTTGCCACAGCGCCAGCTACAAACCCACACCACTTGCCTTGGTACTGGAAAGCAATTGGATAGGATTTGTCCCCACAGGATTTTTGGACAAATTTCAATTATGCTGCGAATTGAGTGAATTCTTTCGAAAAATCCTGCATCAAGACTTTCTTTATGGATAAAGATAAACCGGAGGATGATGACAACCACACTACACTGCGTCTGAAGTCTAATTTTTTCCCGCCAGCCTCTTTGATGCCCCCGGAAGTCATTGCTTTTGAAGAGGGTGTCACTAAGGAAGTGGAGCAACTTCAAGTGAAGAAAGGCATCTACAATAACTTGAGCAACAATGAACGAGTGGCTTTAAAATCTTTAAGCACAAGATCTGATATTGTAATCAAGCCGGCCGACAAAGGGGGCGCGACGGTCATTCAGAGCACGAGTGCCTATAGAACAGCATGTATGAATCTCCTGGCTGATGAAAAATACTACAATAAAATCAACAGAGACCCCACGGCACGACTCAAAAAACAATAAGAACACTGACCACAGATGCGCTAGAGCCCAACTGGATTACGAAGAAAGAGCATGACTTCCTCACTCCAGACGATCCGAGAGTGCCGCTCTTTTACACAATACCTAAGATACATAAAGGTAAAATTCCACCTCCCGGGAGACCCATTGTGTCAGGCATTGGGTGCCTCCTTGAACCTCTGTCCAAGTACACCGATTGGTTCTTGTGACCCCTTGTCACGCGAATCAAATCGTATGTGCAAGATACTAAACATCTACTCAACCTCTTGACATACATAGCATACGACTCAGTAGAAAATACCATGGTGTGTCTGGACGTGGAAGCGTTGTATACCAGCATTCCACAAGAAGAAAGCATCCGTGTGCTAGAGGTCCTCTTGAGACAAGAAGACTGGCAATGGGAAGCACCTGTCAGTTGGGTCATCACCCTCATGCGCTTAGCCCTAACCGAAAACTTTTTCAGTTTTGAAGACCAAATGTATCTACAAGTCCATGGTACTTCTATGGGCAGCACCTTTGAGCCGAGCATAGCGTGTCTGTAAGTGGGCCAATTTGAAGGCCAACATATCTGGCCCACGAACCCTTACTCTGATAACATCTGTAAGTGGTTTAGCTATATTGATGACATCTTGATCATTTGGAAGGAAGATAAATCCAATCTGAATAACTTTCTAAACTGGATGAACCAACTTAATCCACACCTGCATTTCACCATGACCACAAACAGTGAGGTGGTTTCCTTCTTAGATGTTAGGCTCATGGCCAGGGGAGGCACCCTGGTCAGTTCACTTTACACCAAGCCCACAGACAGAAACAGCTTGTTACATTTTGACAGTGCCCATCCGCGTGCCTTGAGGGAGAACTTACCAGTTGGTCAGTTCCTCAGGGTACGCAGGAATTGTGCTGATCTAAAAGATTATAAAAAAGAAGCAGAAATTCTAACCACTAAGTTACAACAGAAGGCCTACCCGAAAAAAATCATTGAAAGAGCCAATAAAAGATCTCACAACACCCCCCGGGAGGCCTTACTGGAATCCCATGAAAGACCAGAAAGGGACACATTGATATGTGTCACCACATATAATTCCTCTTCTAACGACATTAAAAAAATCATCAACAAGAAATGGTCGGATTTAACATCAAACAAACTTACGTTTGCGAAACCAATGTTTTCGTTTAGGAGAAACAAAAGTCTAAGAGACACATTGATACATACTAACACACAGAGACCTAAGACTACTAACCAACTTACACTTTGGAACATCCCACCAGTTATGGGTCACTATCCATGTGGGTCATGTGTGGTGTGTCCCCTGACGGAACACACCAAACAAATTGACCTCGGTATGACATACTCTTGGGAACAACGTTCGCATACTAATCGTAATAGCGACGGGGTGGTATATCTAATCAAGTGTCCATGCCAGCTGATGTATGTAGGCATGACTAGTAGAAAAATAAAAGTACGGATAAGCGAGCACAGAAGTACGATAAGACGGGCAATTGTGGCAACCAAACTCACTGCCCACTATCTAGAAAAAAATCACAGTGATACAGACATTAAATGGACTATCATTGAGAAGGTGAAGGGGACTGGCAACCTTACCAACATACTTCTAGAGCGTGAACAACGATGGGTCTACCGATTGAAGACCCATTTAACTGGACTCAATGAATCCATACTGTGGAACCAACTTAATAAAAGATGATTTTAGTACTTCATATCCTGTGAGACACTACTAATCACATTTCATCACTGGAGTTGGTGGAATGAGGTACACATAGAGCTGTTCCAGTTGGTATGTTGTGAAAGGTTAAAGAAGTACACAAACAGCATATCGCTAAAATAACCTTTACGGAAAAAGCAGACTTTTTTAATCATCGTGGCACGGGCAGTCTGGATCCCTTCTTTCACATGTTACAGATTCCAGCTCTAATATCCTAGGCGTCATCAATTGACATACATCCATACTTTGGCCATGTCACCCTGGCAACACTGGTCTTTACTGGCCGAGTGTCTGTAATAAACGGGGGACATTTTTGAACGTCACGTCAGGTCACAAAAACAACAGGACGTAGCAATAGTTTTTGCGGTTGATTACGAAAAAATTCCTCGTAATAATTGTTTAAAACTACTCATGTTTATTACTAGGGCATAATTATGTGTCACTAGAATAACAGGACATAGTAATAGTTATTGCCATATCACCTTGACATCACTGATTTCACTGGCCGAGCGTCTCAATAAAGCTGGTGTAGTTTTGAATCCCAGGTCAGTTCACAAGCACTACGGGACATAACAATGGGGTTTGCGGCTGATCACAAAAAATTTCCCTTAAAATAACTTTTTAATTTGGTTCTGTTGTTTGTTGGGGCGTTAACTTTAATTGATCACTCTTTTTGTAAAAATGTGGCTATCCACTATTCGGAACCAGAGTCTACGTTGGGGACCACAATTCCCAGCGTTCTTTCTAAACGTATGACGCTGTATTCATGCGTCCCTCTCGTTGTACGTGATTTCGGCCACACCCAGAGGGCGGGGCATGTTCCAGCTTCCCCGCGCGCTTGCGGTACATTTAAACACCTTTCATCGCTTGTTCTGCAAAAAAGCCCGTGGACCCACACCGAGTAGGTTACTGAGCGGGGCAGGACCCTTGAGGCCGTAAGTAGCATTGGCCACTGGTTACCACTTACTTTACAACAGGTACGTGTGATTACGCTACGATATGGCCATTCCTGGTTATTTTTAACGTCACTTCTTGTCTTCATTTTTCTCACTGGACATCATTTCTACCGTAATGCAGTGTTTGACTAAAGGGCTACCCCTTGAAGTCGTGAGGTCTCCGGAGATGATTTTCCTCTCCCGCAGTGGGGTAAGGGGCACTATATGTATGAGTAGCATGAATGGTTCAGCACGGCGACTGATAGCAGCATTTGGCTGTTTAGTGTGAGTGACACAGGTTTCCTTCACTCTGAGTGTACACGCACAAGGATGTGTATAGCGACAGTATGCGACAATGGTCGCCACCACACTATATTTTACCACCTACATGAGTGTGGTAAAACTAAACAGTATCTTAATCACATACCAAATAGGTGTGGTTGTTGATGTGTTCTTCATACTGTGGTGACAACACAGGTGCCTCGGTAAGCACATCACATATGGGAAGCAGTGACGTTTTTCTATTGAATAATACACTATGATCTCCTTTTTTTTGTTGTTTGTTCTTGTATTTACAGATGGAGTGAAAGAAAAAATTTAAAAGATAAGTTATCTTTACATAAAAAATAAGGAGCAGCTATCTGCCCTTAAATAATAAGCAGTATAGGGAAACTCCTTCTGCATTTCCCAGGGAGGGTATCTCGTTGCCCTGAAGAAAGTCCAGGACCTATTTAGGCCCACTTGGGACTGAAACATGTTGGCATTAGGGTCATAGGACCATAATATTCCCACTGACCCTCTTATTTACATTTTTAATAACCCTGACAGATCCAAGAATAAAGGGACACTGGGATCTGCCTGCGGTATTTTAATCTTTAATTCCCCCAGGCCATATATCACAAGAGCTCCCTGGAATACGGTCGAGCCCACCCTGACTTTTAGGCGTCATGGTGACCCAATGATGAAGCATGACACCACTAGGGTGTGTGAGGGTAATTAAAACAAAAGGAATTGTTTCCTTCCCCACTCCCTAGTGGGTTACTTCATATAGGGACTTCCCATTCTTACCTTACCAGGGTTTGTATTTGATAAGACGTGGATTTGGTCCACACACTCAAGGAGTACTTTTTGTGATTCAGTGTTTTGAACACGGGAGGGTGTACTCCCACGTGAGAGTTCCTCTCTGCCCTTATGGCATAGGGGAAGGGTTCTTTCCCGATTGCCATAGTCGTGTCTAGCATCCACATCACCAGATATAATACCACATAACCAGGTATACTCCCACAATACCAGATATAACTCCCCATGGCACAAGACATACACCCACTGCTTTCTCATGCTTTTGCCTTGTTTTTTTCTGCTCTCGCCTTCCATTCGCACAGTTTTTCTGAGTGCTTGCTCATGCTTTTGCCTTATTTTTTGCTGCTGTCTCTTCACTTTCCCCCATTTTTCTGAGTGCTTTCTCCTGCGTTCGCCTAGTTTTTTTTACCACTTTCTCCTTCCTCTCCCCCATTTTTCTGAGAGCTTTCTCATGCTTTTGCCTCATTTTTTTCTGCTCTCTCCTTCCACTCCTTCTGTTTATTTGAGTGCTTTCTCCTGCTTTTACCTCATTTTTGACTGCTTTCTTTTTGCTTTCCCCCATTTTTTGAGCGCTTTCCCCTGCTTTTGCCTAATTTTTTTACATCTTTTTCCTTCCTCTCACCCTGTTTTTCTGAGTGCTTTCTCCTGCTTTTGCCTCGATTTTACTGCTTTCTTTTTCCTTTTCCCCATTTTTCTGGGTGCCTTCCCTCGTTTTTTACTGCTTCTCTTTGTTTTTGCCTCAACAGTGAAGGGTATCGTTTCTCAAACTGCCCAACCTCCTACAAAAAATCTGAAAGTAAAAAAAAAGCACTATGCCGGCAGCGTCATACTCATATAATTTTTTTTTTTTTTATTGCTCGTGGGAGGTAGGGCAGGATAGGAAGCTAAACAGAAGAAAAGGAGAGCCATCATGTTTTAAGGGAAAGCACAGAACGTTACTACTGGTTAGCAGAAATTAATTTTGCAAAGTCTTAAAGTCAACAAAAACATTTCAGACAAAATTCTGGAGGAATAGCACACAAAAAATGTCTGTTTTGAACAAAAAAACGCTTTGAACAGTATGTATGTATAAGGTATTTCTATAGTGCAAACCTAGTCGGAAATCAGCAGAGCGCTGTACAGTATCAAAGTCAATTATAAAGTGAACAAGTGATAGGAGAGGTAGTTGAGTTATGGACGCCTAATGCATTGTGATGTAGTGTTTTTTTAAAGAGCTTTGGGAGATCCTGATGGATTGGGGATGTTTTCCCAGATTCTGGCTGTATAGATTGAAAAGGCCCGCTGGCTTGTTTTTTATCTTTCTCTGCTACATTAAAAACGCTCTGGCTGCGGCTGTGGTGAAAACCACCAGAGCTCATGAGCTTTGCTGCAAGATAAGATGGGAGATGGTTGTAATGGCATGCTACAGCTGGTGTGGAGATAGTGCTGGTCGGCATGGCGAACCAATTGAGTTCTATCAGGATGGGGGTGATACATGGATGTCGATTCACCAACATGTCAGGGGTAGAAGTGACATCACCCACCCTTTGACCCCTGGTGCCATCTCTGGAAGTGATGCGACATGACCTTGAATCCTGATGGCATTACTGGAAGTGACTTTATTGAAGTTTAAAAAGTTTAAAAAACCTGCTGACAAAAACGATACTTTAAAAAAATGCATTTCAGCTACCAACCATACATTAACAAAGCTGCTGTCATGGCATGCCAGGAGGTTAGCCATATTAGGCCAGGGAAACAGTTGCCATAGGTGGGTCATCATAGTCCTGAAAATACATTCAAAATCAAATGCCCAGGCATACTCATTTGATAACCACAACCATTATTTGCTTAGGCACAGCAATAGTACGCCTGAACATAGTCTGAAATGGAACTACAGCCTCAAAAGTCCAAACAAAATCTCTGCATGCCAAGGCAACACCACCCCCACTCTCACCTCTATACACCTTGCCTTTTTTACCTGTGTGCAACTAGACCCAGATTACCTGTATCCATGTAGCACCCATCACCTGTGTAAACCAACAAAAGGCCCAACTGTGAGTACCTAAACCTCACTTGTGTGCATAGCTCACTTCCATGTGTGCGCTCCACGCACCCTATTCCACATAGCTCTCTATTGATGCTGTGCACCTAACACCACTCTCACCTGTGTGCATATAGTTCACGTTCCCCTCTACATCAATAACTTAATCTCATATATGGGGCTGGGACACACATGCTGTGTTCACTGTGCCATAAGATTCAAGCTGCACTCTACTGATGAGACCCACATAGGCGGACACTGTTCTGGGGTTGCTTGTACTCCCTTCTAGTGAGGGTCCCTACTAGCATTTTGAGATGTACTATTCCCACGAGAAGCAGGGTCAGTACGGATTTACATAAGGCAGGCCCTATTAAGTTATCATGGTGGGTGAAAAACAATGGACTGGATTGCAGCCCGAGTTATAGCCAGTGGCTGAGATTAATTCAAACAGTTCATTCATGGCCTTGTTTGTTGCAGTCCCAAGGAATGTTTACCAATAGGCAACGTGGTGATCAATGTATTGCCTTTGAAGCAAGTAGTATTGTGTTGCAGTCCCCTATTTTAACAATGGTATGATCTTGGTCAATCACACTTTTCCTGGCCTTCTGTCCAGTAACCTTACAATAAGTAAAAACTTTGAAACAGAAATAATAGAACAAATAAACACCAATGGCGTTATTCTTGTACATGGCCCCAGCAGGCATTACAATCAGACATTCAAGGTCCTCTGACGGCAGGTAGCTACATTCTGTATTTGTATCTCTGTAACTGAACCCTCTCCTGAAACTCTATTGTGCAGCCCCCTCCTGAGTTGCAGCTTTTCCTTCTCAGCCACAAACAGCCATGTCTTTTTCAGCTCATAAAGGAGGACTGAAAGACTGAGAATTGGACACTCTACCCAGTCACCCAAGGTGTCTTTTTAAATACCTCCAATCTGCTTGTTACTGGCAAAATGTAGGATACTTGGCATCATGCAGCAGACCCTTGAGGACGTTGGACCAACCTGCAGAAAGTGCAACTGTTGGTCAACGTAGCAGGCAATGGTACAGAAAGCTTCCACCAGGTCAAGTGAAGGCATTCCTCTCTGGGCAATGGGCAGTGGAATAGTAGAAAGTGTAACTCTCTATTTGTCATGCTTCAGCTGCCAATTACCTTTTAAAGCAGAGAGAAACCAGTGTGCTCCAATCAGTACACTTGTGAACATCACTGAGAGTTCTGGTACAGTCTTGTAGTGATTGCAGTAAGTAGCCCATGCTGCATCTCTGGGGGTTAAGAGTGATGAGAACCAAAATGCAGAACAGTTGGCGCCCTTCAGTGGTTCTGAGGGATGGGGGCAAGAGTATCACACAAATGCAAAACGCATGACAGTTGGCCACAATAGCTTGGACATTTAAAGCTTTTTGAAAAATGAGCAGCATTACAGACAGAACAACTAAAGGGTAAGTAAAGATGATCAAGAGGGACAGTCCTGTTCCCACCAGCAAAGTGAAGACTTCATCAACATTCCACATATTGAATTTTCCAAAATCTATAGACAAACAGACAGCATGCAAGCAGCATACTTTGTTGCCTTTGCAATCTGTGGTTCACTATTTGCCTAAGAGTTGCTGATAATTGCCTGAGAAAATTGTACTGTGAATGTTGTCTCACTGTGTCTACCATGTGATGTTTTTGGCCTGCCTGGGAACCTGCTTTTAGCTGCGCCTCTGGCGTATCTACATACATTCAAAGTATAACAACTCTATGCACCATGGCCCATTTAAAAAAACAGAATTAGGATACAAATAGAAAATTCACCATCACTGACCTGAAACTTGAGTAAATGGGAAGGACCTGTTCTGGCTCAAGCAAAGCAACTATTAAAGCAACAGTTCTGATCCCTGGATAGGGCAGTATGCACTCTTAACTTCCAAGCTCAGTGCTATGTTAGGTATGTGCATTTCAGAGGCTTTTTCTTCTGCTGCACATCATATAGAGGGAGAGCAATTCTCTAAACCCATTCCCTCCTCTAGACCTAGAGGAGGTTGTTGAGAGACTAGAGGTAGGATATGAAGCTAGGAGTTTCCACCCTTTGTCCATCCCTAAACCCTCCAAAGCCTTTTAGCAGCTGAATGGCAGGACATGGGGTGGGATATATAAAATGTAAATTTGGCAATTTCAAAGCCGTGTTTGCTTTCTGTTCTTGATGCTGTCTTGCATCCTCTGAGCCGGGGGTTGCACGGAAAGTCCTGCATTCATAAAGGGCAAGCAAGGTATCTCAGTTGTGACCCCTGTCAACCCCCCAATTGATGTCCATGGGGTGATGTGATAAAAATTTGTTCAGGCCCTGAGTAAGTTGTGCCACAGATTGTTGGATGCCCTTAAGGGGTAAGAGTGTTGAATCTGGGATGCCATTGATTACGGCGCTACCAACTCCCAGGTGCAAGAGTGTGCTGTTAAATGCACATCTACTTGGTCGGGGCTTAGGCAGATAGTTTTATTAGTTTAAATTCCAGTTTACTATCAGACATGTAGTCGTCTGATATGGATTTAAAAAACAATATTTATGCAAGATCTTTAGCGAAAAGTGAAAACATATCCCTGAATTTAGGTATCTGCGTAGATTACTTGATCACATTTATCACTGGCAATTTAAAGTCAATTATTAGTTTGCTAGGATAACTTTTTTGGGGGATTTCTGTTTAAAATTCAGTCTTTGTTACCTGTCTAACAGTAATTCATACCCAGGGGGCACATTATTGTTGTTAATTTTCACATGTGGTATTTATTTGGTTGAAGGGATGAGGACATGTTTTGAAAGTGCCATTTGTTGTCCAAATATTGCTTTTTAAAGAGTAATTAGGTTTAGCATAGACAAAACTATTAGTAAATGTTTTTGGACGTCCTAGCTAGTAGATAGTAGGAAAGGCTCATTAGAAAATCTTAGTTTCAGGTGTTTGAGGAAGTTATTGTCTATAAAGGTTTTAGATTAAGTTGGGACATTGGAACTCCCTTGCCCTTTTCTGTTTATAAATCTCTTAAAATTTGGGATGACTGGCATTTGTCCAGTTACATGTGGGGGTGTTTTGAGAACACTTTTTGTGGATTGAACCTGAGAGGTCAATGAATGTGCTTTTGTTTTTCTCAACTGTTTCTCTTAACATAACAGCTAAGGCAGAGGCAGAGTCGTTATGGTCTGAGGATCTTTTGCCAAAGTCCCCCAGAGAAGTAGTTGACACAATTTCAGTAAGGCTGGGGGTTCAGAGTACCTTCCCCTGCAAAAAACAGAGCCTTTGTGGCTAAGCAGTCTGTTCTCCTGCATTGACAGTTTATATTTAGCTGGGGGCATATTCTCCATTATTTGCTTTTCTGTCGAAAAAACCCCAATGAAAAGATTGAAAAATGTTGTGTTTACTACATTTACATTTTTTACAGTTCTTATATTGTACTTTAAATTTGTCACCGGAGTGTTCTTTTCCTTTTGTCTTTTTTTCATCATCATCACCAAAATCTTTATTCGGTTTGAAAAAACATAAAAGATACAAATGTATACATTTCATACATGTCAAATAAAGATCAGATGTGCACACACACCCACACATATAAGGCATCAATCCAATTACTAAATTCTTGTCTTAAAATCTGTAGAGGTAGAGCTCAGTTATAAATATAAAAACATTACGGTCTAATAATAGTGCTGTTATGCCGTGTTCGATTATAGGTAGGATATAAGTTCAAATCAGAAATTAATAAAGTGCAGGTGCGATACAATACATTATTCAATTTCTAATGTTAGTTCAACACACATACATATAAAATATTCAATACTAAAGTTGGTGATAAAATCAGGCAGCAATAAATTAGAATTTCAAGCCCTTTCCCTTGCGTACTAAGTTTACAGCAAATAAATATCTACTTAGACTGAAAACAATTTTCTGGGATGTGTCTGTTTTTAAAATTCTTAATGCTTCTAGATGTGACCTGATTCCCATATTGCGACAAATGGGTCTAATCCATTTTTTTCTTGGTATGGCATACGCTGGACAGAAAAATAGTATGTGGGAGCCATTTTCTACAGCACTGTGTGAACATAGAGTGCAGTAAGCCTCTCTGTCATCAGTATTATTGCGCAACCATTTGGATGTGTTACATTTAATCTGTAGGACCTCAAAACGAAACTTCATCTATAATGACTTGGCTAATTGCTGTTGAACTTCGTCCAAGTATAGTTCGAAAATGGGAGATGGTTTTATTGATAGAAACTGAGATGTTAGCCTTCCTATTTTAGGGCTATTTTGCATATACGTCCAGTAAGTATTTTTCAAGACCTTTTTTGAGAGTGTCGTCAGTGAGTTAGGTGCATCCCAAAAACAATTTAGGCCTAATTTATAGAACCAGCTTCGAACATGTCGAGCCCATGGAAGTGTTGTGTGGTGATCAAGTCTCAGTATCTCAATTAAATTATCTTTGTAGCTTTTAAGTTCTTGTATGGTCCACAAACGGAACCAAAATAGCAGGGGTCTTAGTGTAGCTTGATGCTCTATACGCCTGATGGTAATATCCTGATTGATGGAAATCATAGGTGTGCATACTGGTAAATGCAGTCACATCCTTATAAATTTGTTTTCCCCCACTGGAAGCATATTCTGACTGTTAACCCCCCCAGAGTTCTGAACCATAAACTGCAACTTCCAGGGCGGGTGACACTGCCTTTGACCTGCTTTTCTAATGATTTTTCACAATCGGCATGGAGTTTTGAAGCAAGATAGCCTTGCATTTGTGTATGTGTGGTTTCCATGACAATTGTGTGTCTAATATAGTGCCAAGATAGTTAAAGTTGGCCACATATTCCAGCTTTTGTTTTTGGAGAGTGATATTTTTCTTGAAAGATTTGTGTGGCTTTATGGCCATGTATTTAGTTTTGTTTGAGTTTATTTTAAGGCCTTTCAAGGTACAGAATTTACTAAAGCAGTCAAATAAGTTTTGTAATCCCTTTGGTGTTTGTGATATTAAGATCGTATCATCAGCGAAGACTAATGCCAGTACTGGCACCCCTCCTAATTTTTGGGAATCATGCTTGCAACCCTGAAGATGTTGCACAACATCATTTATATATAGTGACAAAAGAGTGGGTGCCAGTTAACATCCCTGCCTTACTCCTCTTTTAATGGGTATTGACTCCATGAGTTCACCCCTAGGTCCCCATCTAACTTTTGCATAGTTGTCTTTATGTAACCGTACTATCTGTGTCAGAAGGTCTTCTGGGACTCCCTGAGTTTCTAGGGAGCTCCGGAGAGAGTCCCTAGGTATAAGATGGAAAGCGGCCTTCAGATGTATAAATGCTATCTACAGATGTCCTCCCTTTAGATTTGTGTACTTCTAAGCTATGCATAGTAGTCTAAAAACCTGGTCAATTGTACTTGTTCTTGCTCTAAACCCAGCTTGATACTGAGACAGGGTGTTGTTTTCCTCTATCCAATTATTAAGCTTGGTTAAAATCTGTTTTGCATAGATCTTTTGCAAGGTGCCTATTAGACTTATTGGCCTATAATTAGCGGGGTCTTGTCGATTGCCCTTCTTAGAAATAGGGATTATTTCAGCCCCTTTCCATTATCCCAGTATTGGTGCCCTTGCAGCCACAGCGCTGCAAAGTAGATTTACGTAAGGTGCCCATACTGTTTTATCATGTCTCCGAAGATCACCTGGTATGTTATCAGGACCTTGGGCTTCCCCTGGCTTGACAGCTTCTATTGCTTCCATTGTATCGTCTAGACTAAAGTAAGGAGTAATATTTGGTCCAGTCCAGTCAATTTCTAGGGGACATATTCCCTTAGTAGAATGGTCAATTGTTGATTGGTTGGTGACATCAGAATATAATGCTGAAAAATGTCTGCTCCAGGTGCCTGAATCCAGATGAAGATCAATGCTAGAGTTTCCAGTTTTATTACCGTGGGCTAGTATTTTCCAGAAGCCAGTGTGGTCCTTATTTTTAGCTGCATTAATCAGGTCATTCCAGATGCTTTTTTGTTTGTGCTAATAATTTCTTATACTTTGCCCTTCTGTCCCTTATTAATACTATGTCATTAGACCTCACAGCCACTAGCAGTTGGATCTTAGCTTTACGACAATCTGTTGTAAACCAAAGATTGTATGGGGGGCATTTGATGATATTTGCTGGCTCATGTTCCAGAAGAATTTTACTCAGAAGCAATTTCAATTTCTCTGCCATAGTGCAATGAATATGCACAATAGGGATCTCACATGAGGCAGTATCTGTATAAAGAGACAGAACGTCTGAAAAGATATTGTAAATCCTTGTCATAATTTCTGAATTACCTACAATAGATGGCCATTTTAGTGCTCTATGGTAGATACTGGCTATCGGTTGAATTAAATTTCTATTGTTGGTATTTTTTTCCATAGCCCAAGTTTCAAAAAGGGTCCCAACTATTGTTAGGCACAGTGGAAAGTGGTCACTGTCTTCTCTTGCCTCTACTTTTAAATCGATTAAGTTACCCCATAAATTGACACTAACCATTATGTAATTGATTTTACTCTCGGTGGTGCCTCCTTTGAATGTATAAGCACTTGGGGCCAGATATACGACCCGCCAATTTGCGAGTCGCAAATTGCGTCGCATTTGCGACTCGCAATTTGAGACTCACAAATTGATATGCACAACAGTGTCTGAGACACTGTTTGCGATTCACAATGGGGTCGCAAATTGCGAGGCTCATGAATATTCATGAGCCACTCGCAATTTGCGACCCCATTAGGAATGGCGTGCACTCCCAGGGATGGTGGCCTGCTGGGCTCAGCAGACCTCCATGTCTAGGACTGCTTTTAAATAAAGCAGTTTTTTTTTTAAATGCAGCCCGTTTTCCTTAAAGGAAAACAAGATGCATTTGAAAAAAAAAAAGAATGAAACGTTTTTGTTTCATTATTTAAGGGCAGGTAGTGGTCCCTGGGACCACTGCCTGCCCTTAAAAAATATTTTGGGGGCCAGTCACAAAGGGGAAGGGGTCCCCTGGGGACCTGTTCCTATTTGTGACTCCATTACCACCCTCTTGAAGAGGGTGGTAATTTGGGAGTGTTTTGCGACCGCAATTGCGGTCGCAAAACATTCATACATGTGGTTGCGGTCGCTATTAGGAAGGGAAAGGCCCTTCCTAATAGCGACTCACAATTCCTAAATAGCGAGTCGCAAATAAATTGCGACTCGCTATTTAGGAATTGTGTAAATAGCCCTTTCACATTTTGCATGCGCAAACGGGTCGTAAACCCGTTTGAGCATGTAAAATAGGGTCATACATCTGGCCCTTGGTCTATCCGACAGCAGCCTGCCGTTACAGGCCCTTGGTCCCTGCCCTGAAAGAAACCGAACCAATTGGGCTGCTGCAATTGTACAAGAAACAGGGTTATCAGCCTCCGAAGGTGGAATACCACTTGCCATATCCTCTTCTTCTAGAATAGTTTTCAAGCCCACAACAGGCTTAAACTTACAATTGAAGTATACTCCTATAATTACTGTTGCCCTAGAGTCTATAGAGCTTGCAAAGTTATCCAATATATCTATCACTGGGGATTCCATGCTAGCTACTCTTGGTCCGATATAAACAGTTAGCAGATATTTATCTGCTTTGTTTTGTATTTATATTTTTACCCCGATGATATGTGCTTATGATATTTCTAGGTGAGTTATTTCAATCTTTAAGGTGATTTTGGCCCATATATCTAGGCCTCCTGATGGTCTACATCTTATTGAAGGTACTGCATTGACACCAAGGGGTCGATTCCGATCTCGGCCGGAAGCGCACCGAATACGATTCGTCCGGAAAAAATACGAGCCGAACGCGTTTTCCCGAACGATTCGAACAGTCGTCCAAGCGAGCAAGTACGATGCGCATTACTGCTAAAATTCCGAGCGAGCCGTACGTACCCATTCCAGCTCCAGTTCCCCGACCGAGCTGGATCCGGAAACGCAGATTCGAGTCGCACGGAAGTAAATACACAGCACCTTCCGGCCGGACTAGTACGATGCGCACTCCGTATGCGCCGAACTGGTCGCTACGTCCGGCACGTCAGAGCATCCGGGAGAGCTGCACATAAGCTCCGATTCGTGCCACAAGACGATCCACGGCTACAAGACGAACAAGCCAGCTACGAGTATGAGTCGAAGCCACGAGAAACCCGAACGAGACGAACCCACCATGAATCCCATCGCGCAGGTCCTACCAATACTGTACATCTATTACCGGAACCGGTACGGACGCGTACGGCGCAGACGGTAAGTCAAACACCCACTACACAAACAAACGACACGTACTCGACATATGTCACACACACATAGGGATGCAGAAATGACGTACACTAGCAACAGCAGAACCATAGGGGCGGGATGGATATCACCAATGCCATACACACCCATAGGGGCCTGATGGCTACCACTACCACCACCCCTACTCATGGGGGGATGGATGCCTAGCACTACTACCATCCCCACTCATAGGGGGATGGATGCCTACCCCTACCACCACCCCTACTCAGGGGGGGCTGGATGCCTGTCACTACCACCACCCCTACTCATGGGGGCCTGGATGCCTACCACTACCACCACCCCTACTCATGGGGGGCTGGATGGCTACCACTACCACCACCCCTACTCATGGGGGCCTGGATGCCTACCACACCACCACCCCTACTCATGGGGGCCTGGATGCCTGTCACTACTACCATCCCCAATCATAGGGGAATTGATGCCTACCACTACCACCACCCCTACTCATGGGGGCCTGGATGCCTACCACTACCACCACCCCTACTCAGGGGGGGCTGGATGCCTGTCACTACCACCACCCCTACTCATGGGGGCCTGGATGCCTACCACTACCACCACCCCTACTCATGGGGGCCTGGATGCCTACCACTACCACCACCCCTACTCATGGGGGCCTGGATGCCTGTCACTACTACCATCCCCACTCATAGGGGAATTGATGCCTACCACTACCACCACCCCTACTCATGGGGGCCTGGATGCCTACCACTACCACCACCCCTACTCAGGGGGGGCTGGATGCCTGTCACTACCACCACCCCTACTCATGGGGGCCTGGATGCCTACCACTACCACCACCCCTACTCATTGGGGGCTGGATGCCTACCACTACCACCACCCCTACTCATGGGGGCCTGGATGCCTACCACTACCACCACCCCTACTCATGGGGGCCTGGATGCCTGTCACTACTACCATCCCCACTCATAGGGGAATTGATGCCTACCACTACCACCACCCATACTCATGGGTGCCTGGATGCCTACCACTACCACCACTCCAACTCAGGTGGGGCTGGATGCCTGTCACTACCACCACCCCTACTCATGGGGGCCTGGATGCCTACCACTACCACCACCCCTACTCATGGGGGCCTGGATGCCTACCACTACCACCACCCCTACTCATGGGGGCCTGGATGCCTGTCACTAATACCATCCCCACTCATAGGGGAATTGATGCCTACCACTACCACCACCCCTACTCATGGGGGCCTGGATGCCTACCACTACCACCACCCCTACTCAGGGGGGGGCTGGATGCCTACCACTACCACCACACCTACTCATGGGGGGGATGGATGCCTAGCACTACTACCATCCCCACTCATAGGGGGATGGATGCCTACCACTACCACCACCCCTACTCAGGGGTTACTGGATGCCTACCACTACCACCACCCCTACTCAGGGGGGGCTGGATGCCTGTCACTACCACCATCCCCACTCATAGGGGAATTGATGCCTACCACTACCACCACCCCTACTCATGGGCGCCTGGATGCCTACCACTACCACCACCCCTACTCAGGGGGGGGCGGATGCCTGTCACTACCACCATCCCCACTCATAGGGGGATGGATGCCTACCACTACCACCACCCCTACTCATGGGGGCCTGGATGCCTACCATAACCACCACCCCTACTCATGGGGGCCTGGATGCCTACCACTACCACCACCCCTACTCAGGGGGGGCTGGATGCCTGTCACTACCACCACCCCTACTCATGGGGGCCTGGATGCCTACCACTACCACCACCCCTACTCATGGGGGCTGGATGCCTACCACTACCACCACCCCTACTCATGGAGGCCTGGATGCCTACCACTACCACCACCCCTACTCATGGGGGCCTGGATGCCTGTCACTACTACCATCCCCACTCATAGGGGAATTGATGCCTACCACTACCACCACCCCTACTCATGGGGGCCTGGATGCCTACCACTACCACCACCCCTACTCAGGGGGGCTGGATGCCTACCACTACCACCACCCCTACTCATGGGGGATGGATGCCTAGCACTACTACCATCCCCACTCATAGGGGATGGATGCCTACCACTACCACCACCCCTACTCAGGGGTGGCTGGATGCCTACCACTACCACCACCCCTACTCAGGGGGCTGGATGCCTGTCACTACCACCATCCCCACTCATAGGGGAATTGATGCCTACCACTACCACCACCCCTACTCATTGGGGCCTGGATGCCTACCACTACCACCACCCCTACTCAGGGGGGGGCGGATGCCTGTCACTACCACCATCCCCACTCATAGGGGGATGGATGCCTACCACTACCACCACCCCTACTCATGGGGGCCTGGATGCCTACCATAACCACCACCCCTACTCATGGGGGCCTGGATGCCTACCACTACCACCACCCCTACTCAGGGGGCTGGATGCCTGTCACTACCACCACCCCTACTCATGGGTGCCTGGATGCCTACCACTACCACCACCCCTACTCATGGGGGCTGGATGCCTACCACTACCACCACCCCTACTCATGGGGGCCTGGATGCCTACCACTACCACCACCCCTACTCATGGGGGCCTGGATGCCTGTCACTACTACCATCCCCACTCATAGGGGAATTGATGCCTACCACTACCACCACCCCTACTCATGGGGGCCTGGATGCCTACCACTACCACCACCCCTACTCAGGGGGGGCTGGATGTCTGTCACTACCACCACTCCTACTCATGGGGGCCTGGATGCCTACCACTACCACCACCCCTACTCATGGGGACCTGGATGCCTACCACTACCACCACCCCTACTCAGGGGGGGCTGGATGCCTGTCACTACCACCACCCCTACTCATGGGGGCCTGGATGCCTACCACTACCACCACCCCTACTCATGGGGGCCTGGATGCCTACCACTACCACCACCCCTACTCATGGGGGCCTGGATGACTGTCACTACTACCATCCCCACTCATAGGGGAATTGATGCCTACCACTACCACCACCCCTACTCATGGGGGCCTGGATGCCTACCACTACCACCACCCCTACTCAGGGGGGGCTGGATGCCTACCACTACCACCACCCCTACTCATGGGGGGATGGATGCCTTCACTACTACCATCCCCACTCATAGGGGATGGATGCCTCACCACTACCACCACCCCTACTCAGGGGGCTGGATGCCTACCACTACCACCACCCCTACTCAGGGGGCTGGATGCCTGTCACTACCACCATCCCCACTCTTAGGGGAATTGATGCCTACCACTACCACCACCCCTACTCATGGGGGCCTGGATGCCTACCACTACCACCACCCCTACTCAGGGGGGGCTGGATGCCTGTCACTACCACCATCCCCACTCATAGGGGGATGGATGCCTACCACTACCACCACCCCTACTCATGGGGGCCTGGATGCCTATCACTACCACCACCCCTATTCAGGGGGGGCTGGATGCCTGTCACTACCACCACCCCTACTCATGGGGGCCTGGATGCCTACCACTACCACCGCCCCTACTCATGGGGGCCTGGATGCCTACCACTACCACCACCCCTACTCATGGGGGCCTGGATGCCTGTCACTACTACCATCCCCACTCATAGGGGAATTGATGCCTACCACTACCACCACCCTTACTCATGGGGGGATGGATGCCTAGCACTACTACCATCCCCACTCATAGGGGGATGGATGCCTACCACTCCCACCACCCCTACTCAGGGGGGGCTGGATGCCTACCACTATCACCACCCCTACTCAGGGGGGCTGGATGCCTGTCACTACCACCATCCCCACTCTGTAGTGTAGCTCCTATTTCCCTTATAGGCTCTGCGCATTGGAATAATATATCCTATAGGTTTGACATAGGACTAAGGTCGGTATGTCCCTATCGAGTATATTAAACTTAATTACTTGTGCCAGCTAGCTCAGAGGCCACTAGAAACTTCTTGACGACAAGAAGGGATTCGCTTTCTGGCTGCCGCAGAACATGACCACTGTGTTTCCCTTACAGAATCAGGATGTGTCCCAGAGTCGTAGAAACAATAGATAACCATTTCACTCAGCTCAGTCGTGCATGTTTCAGTTATTCTCAGAGTTACACAGAAATAACAGACGGGCGTTTCAATAAAGGATTTATTGAACAGTCTTGTTTCTGTTGTAAGTTATATGTGCTGTTATGATCACAAGACAGTATGCAAGATAAATAATGTACAAGGTGAGCAGTAAAAATAAATAATACTGCGTCAGCATTATCTTTCTAGCATGTATGCATTTACATAAAATGACACAACCTAAAAATGCGAGTACTCATACGATGCGTTTCTACCCTAGTTCTATCCCAGTGTACCTAACCTATCCTAGGTGTAGGGAGAAGTAGAAGTAGGTGCTGTATTCCTGACTAGAGTATACTAAGAGTAAGTTACGCCTAGCATGCCAAGAGTCTAGTATGCCAAGAGTCCCTCTAGGTTCTAGTCTGCTCCATACCTGAAGAATGAGAGAGGTAGGAATCTCTATCCGGACTCGAACTCCGACACCCCGCAAGGGAAGTTAGATCACTGGAAGCTGGACTCTCTGCATGCAGGAATGACAGTGTCTTCTCAGTGCGTCTGGCCGGGAATCGGGCTCCTCTGAAGTCGAGGTCTCCTCTGATTTACAGGGGTTTGGGAAGGTATATTTATACCTGAAAATGGTAGCATTGACGTGAGTTGGGCAGCGAAAGACGTCATGAATGAATCCCTTAGGGAATAAGAGGTTCATGCATAATGTATGAGTCCTTGAAGAAATCAATAGTCCTGGGCAAGGGAAACTCCCGCAGCCTGAGGGTCTGTTTTTTCATGGACTCGTTGAGACGTTAGGGTGGACGGATGTCGGAAGCCATGCCTGTATTTGGTGTGCATGGTTTATGCCTAAATAAGGCCTGGGATTCTACGCCTATATAAGGGCATGTTGGGTTATGCCTATATAAGGACATGAGTCTAGAAAGCCCGCTTATGGACACCCTATGAAGTATACAACAACTCATATGGGAATTGATGCCTACCACTACCACCACCCCTACTCATGGGGGCCTGGATGCCTACCACTACCACCACCCCTACTCAGGGGGGGCTGGATGCCTGTCACTACCACCATCCCCACTCATAGGTGGATGGATGCCTACCACTACCACCACCCCTACTCATGGGGGCCTGGATGCTTACCACTACCACCACCCCTACTCATGGGGGCCTGGATGCCTACCACTACCACCACCCCTACTCAGGGGGGGCTGGATGCCTGTCACTACCACCATCCCCACTCATAGGGGAATTGATGCCTCCCACTACCACCACCCCTACTCATGGGGGCCGGGATGCCTACCACTACCACCACCCCTACTCATGGGGGCCTGGATGCCTACCACTACCACCACCCCTACTCAGGGGGGGCTGGATGCCTGTCACTACCACCATCCCCACTCATAGGGGATGGATGCCTACCACTACCACCACCCCTACTCATGGGGGCCTGGATGCCTACCACTACCACCACCCCTACTCAGGGGGCTGGATGCCTGTCACTACCACTACCCCTACTCATGGGGGCCTGGATGCCTACCACTACCACCACCCCTACTCAGGGGGCTGGATGCCTGTCACTACCACCATCCCCACTCATAGGGGAATTGATGCCTACCACTACCACCACCCCTACTCATGGGGGCCTGGATGCCTACCACTACCACCACCCCTACTCAGGGGGCTGGATGCCTACCACTACCACCACCCCTACTCAGGGGGCTGGATGCCTGTCACTACCACCACCCCTACTCATGGGGGCTGGATGCCTGTCACTACTACCATCCCCACTCATAGGACGGGTAATGCATGACACAACCAGCATACTCCAACATAAGGAATGTCAGCAAAAGACATCCCCCAACATCATGACAAGAGTGTGTAGTCTGTGTCAAATGCTTACAACACTGAACATGACATTGAACATACAATGTGACCCCCTATCACATGTGTCACACAAAAATGTGTGTGGCCTTCACAATGCAAGCAGACCATGACCACTGTGGGAATGGGGTCTAAACCCCCATCATCACAGTGACCAAAAGGTAAGTGTGGGGTCCATAGCTGAAGCACATTTTGAAAATTGTGTCAATGGGGTCCAAACCCCCATCATCACAGTGACCAAAAGGTACATGTTGTCATGGAAAAAGCTGCAACTGCCAAACAGCATGGATGATTCCTGGTCACAGAACAACAAACACATCAGTGGCAAAGTAGTGGTTGTGTCCCATAGCAACATAGATTGGGTGAGGCAAACAGTGCAGTGCAAATAAAACATACCTTTGGCCATGTGCAGACAAACATCACCCATGGGGACTGACATCGTCTCCATTTATCAATTACACAATGCCAGAAGTGACCATTATAATGCAGACCCACATATCTGCACTAATGGACACACACATGTAGATATCCTGTGGAGACTGTAGATGTGAGGTGAACAAATACCATACCATGGCAGCAATGGGACATACAAACCATGATTATTGTGCTGACTGATGACCTAGGAGTCCCAGGGACAGCATGGGAAATCCTCCAAACAACATACAGGCAATGGCACACTAAAGATATGCCAATGCAGTGGTGCAGATGCACAAACACAAACAGGCAGCCTCACACTGCATATCAAACACAACAGGTGATGGGGGTGTGCCAGTGTCCCCAGGCAACCACACAACACATGAGGAGGCCTGAATTCCAATTACACAGATGTGTATACAGTGCCATACAAAAGTAACTCATGGATCGAATTCCCCTATGTGGGCAATCAGGCATTGTTAGATGAGAGGGAGCCCAAATTACACATGTCACACAAGTTTGTAGGAACAGCAACTAACACAGCGAGAGACAGACCCACCACAGCACTACCCCCAGGGACCCCACATTGTGGTGACACTAGCCTGCATGATAATCCCACTGTGATGACAAATGTAGATGTCGTTCACACTGTGAACCACAGCCATGTGTCCTGAGCAACAAACTACCATCACACCTACACAAGCACAAATCAATCAGCACGGCCTGTCAGCCAAGGCCAATATGGAGGTAGGGGTCTAGCCGTGCAACAACTCACATTTGCACACACTCAACACCACACACCTTGATCTCCACCAATGTGCAGCAGTGAAGCTCACATGGACAGGTGACATTGCACATGCACCCATGACAATCCCAGGGGTGGTTGTGGGAACTAAGGTGCAGAAACCCATCACACCTGGCCAGTCAACAAGACTCATGAATGTCTGACACACTGCACAGTACGCCGTACATGGGCATGACGTGAAATCCACCCCAATCAATGGGATCCCGGCCACAGTCACACACCAATGAAGAAGCCAAGGTCACCCACAAAGAACACACGTAGACAACTTCCAACATTGCAGCTCTGACCCTGAGGAGTGGCAGCAGTCACACACACAACGTGTCACACTCACTGAAAGCTACCACAAACTGTAAATTACATGACTTGTGTAACCAACAAGTACCAAGGGGAATACTGACTGTGTCTCATCTGTGTTTGCCCACATCCCCAGCCCTGACAACAAAGACTACTAGGGATGACAACCTGATGAACATTAGTTTGCCATGCACCCACATCACGGAGAAACCAAGTACAAGATGCTGGATGAACACAGGACAACTCAGCAAGCATCCCAAACAGGAACATCCGTAGGGACACAGCCGGTGTAGGAAAAGGGAAGGGAACACACACAGACATGCTTACACAACCCACAACACGGGCCCAGGCAATGTCACGGGATTACACACTGCCAAGAGGGCACTCCACTCCTGTGGAAGGTCCGCTGTGCCAAACCTTGTCTGTGCACGACTCAAACATGTCAGCAGAACACTCGGTCAGTGAGTCAACAATTACAACACACTGAAGGCTCTGCTCACATCAGCCTGGGTATGGGAGTGTCACTTCAGTCACCTGCATATACCCAATACACGTGTCAAGCAAGTTGCACTGTATACACAGATGAGTCCTTCAACATTGATGTGCTAAACTGCATGTCCAGTGGAGATGGGCACACAGTCAGGGAAATAGAAACATTGAACAGTGGTAAGCACACCAGATGTGCATCAGTGTAAGCCACAGATGTTAAATTACAAATGCAAAACATACATCCCTGTGTCAAATGCTGAACATTACACCCTCAGACTGCAGCAAAGGATGCTATGGATCCAGACTAGATTAGGACACATATCCCATGGACCACATGGAGTCCATCACAGCAACACTTCATGTTCCTGATCTGAACACTATCACAACAGCAAATGCATGATGATACTCATCTACATCATGTACAACAAAAGCAAAACCACTAGTAAACAAAAAGACGCTTTATTCAGCCAATGTAAATGAAAAATTGGAAGTCCAAAAGAAACTAAGGCCAATGGCCAGTCCACATTCACAGATGGAACAGGGTGACATGTGACAACTTGTCACCCATTGCTTGCCTGCACTGGTATGGACAGGGGACATCCCCCTCGGAGGGGCATACAAGGGGCAGGTCAGGCACCGCAGGGACAGGATCAGGGGATGCCAGAAGGAGGCAGTGAAGGGGTGGTGGGTGCAGGAGTGTCACCGGCAACTGCAGTGGAGGTGTCTGACTCAGTGGGGGCCGGCACCACTGTAGGGCACAAGTCAGATGGTGTGGGTGCTGGCACCACTGAAGTGGGCCGGTCAGATGGAGTGGACTGGGTCCCCACTGCAGTGCACAAGTCAGACGGGGTGGTTGTGGACTCCACTGCAGTGCATAACTCCAAGGGAGTGGAAGGGGGGGCAGATGAGGTGGGCAGGACAGAGGGGGACCCGGTCTCCACACCAGTGGCACAAACAGGCTGAGTGTCTGGGTTGGGGGTGGAAGAGCAAGTGGTAGGGGGAGGGCCTAAGCAGTTTGGGGATGCGGTATGGGTGTGTGGGGAACCTGGGGCAGGGTGTGGCAGGGGAACCTGTGGAGTGGTGGCCTGGGGGATGGAGGAGAGAGACTGTGTGGTGGAGCTGCGTGGTGGTGGTGGTGGGGTCTTGCCCTTCCTGGTCCGGGGGGACTTCCTAATGGGGTCCTCAGTCTGCTTGTGCCTGGGGGAGGGTGTCCGGGTGTGAGGGGCACTCCCCTCTGTATGTGGTGGTCGCCTCTTCCGTGCGTTGGGTCAGATGGATCTGTGGGGAAGAGGCCAAGCTCACAGAGGAAGAGCTTCTGGGAGGGGGTTGCAGGTGAGGCAAGGGAAGGGGTTTTAGAGGGAGAGGTATCTGAGGACTGCGGAGTGCTCGTGGATGCGTGTGTGTGTGCCTGGGCCCCATCCCCTGTGAGTGAGGTATCAGTCCCCTGCCTGTGCGTGCATGTGCATCTGGATTTTGGCGTGTGTGTCTGTGTGCTGCTTGTGTCTGTGCTGGTGGGTGCCTGTGCTGGTGTGTGTGTGCTTGGGACAGGTAGGGTGCTGGGGATTGTGGATGGGGCAGAGGTAGGAGGGGTGAGGGACTGTTGCAGGAGGGACACTGCTGCCGTCAGTGAGGAGGCCATGGACTGATTGGTCCGATGTAGGGCAGACATGCCAGATGACATGCCCTCCATGAATGACACCAGTTGTGTCAACAGACCCGTGTGTGCATGGAGGACACTCAGCACTGATGTTTGCCCTACATGGATCTGTTTCAGCAAGTCCACAGACTCCACACTCAGGGCAGCAGGGGAGACAGAGTCAGGGGGTGCGGTGCCTGCCATGAAGGAGACATGCTCCCCTACACGGGAGCCTCCACGGACATGTGGGATGGGAGCAGATGGGAGGGTGGAGATGGTGGTGGTGGCGGGGACAGACTTGCTCGATTTTGTCTGTGGTCTGCTGACACCCGCCTCCACAAGGGAGTCCTCACTGGAAGTGCTGTGTTCCCCAGCCGAAGTGTTCATAGATGAGGTCTCCTCAGTGTGGCTCCCCTCACCCTCTGTGCCACTGGGTCCCTCGGTCTCCCCTGCAGTGGACCCAGTCTGGCTCTGCCGCTCCTCTTGGTCCGTGGAGCTGTCTCCTCCTGTGGCCTTGGATGTATCTGCAAACAATCAGGATAAACAGAGCAACATTAGTCACCTGTACTGACCACACACACCACAGTAAGTACAGCACATCACAGAGCAAGCCCTGCCATCATTTGCTAGACATTGCAATAAGTGCTGACACTGATTTGAAGAAGCCCATTGTCTGCCTGACAGTCATTCATGCCACACATATCCTACCTGTCCATGCACCCATCTGTCTGGTGCCTGTTGTATGCGACTAATCATATGTGCACACATGCACCACATACACAGTTGTTGGACATCCAAGAGAACATATGGAAATGTGTCACTCCAAACACATGCCATCTCCTGCCACTGACTCAGTACATGTGTCAGGAAAAGTGATGGGCAGAGTCTCTGTCGATATGCGGGTTTTGGTTCCATCACCAGACACAATGATGTCCTCATGTCCTGATAGACAATGCGACAATGGTGTGCATGCAGGACATATCACACTACTGCTGGATCACCCTTTGCAAGTTGAATGTCATGGCACAGGCCTGTCTGGCAAGTCAGTCATAACTGTCTCCTGTCACAGGGGCAGTGCATACACACAACACCAGTCTACACTGTGTCACAATCATGGAAGTTTTGGGAATGCAAGCCCTGTAGCTGACAGGTGCACATGTACACCCCTGGCCACCCACATCATGAGGACTAAGATGATCCCACATCATTCAAATGAGACATTTGAGTGACTGCAAACACAAATCCATACACATGAGCACTTCACCGTCTGATGAGAATTAACCAAAGCTGCCTGCACCTCAATGTTTCATACACCATTGTGCACAGTCAAGGGATCAGAGACCTATGCATTAACCAATGTGCAGATCCTATAGTCACAACTCAGATGGCTGGCCACCCCAAATTGTTAAACACTCAAGGAGTCCAAAAAGCAAGGCCACACCACGGTGACACAGAGGCAGACACCTGAGTGCACTCTTCACAATGCCCAATATGTATGCTGACACATGGGAGTGGGAGAACAGAGTGCCTTCGATGTCCGGAGTAGGCATTACAGTCCTGGTCCATGTGCAACATGGTATTACCCTGAACACTAGGCAGGTGGCTATGCATGTGTCACACACATGATGTACATACTTCTGAGGCTCCTACATTGGTCTCTGCTGCAGCATGGGTGTGTGGCACATACCCCAGACATGTGGTGAGTCAAAGCAGCAATTGGAACACATATTAAAGCCATACCCAGAGTACATGTCAGATCACAGGCATTGTGTGAGCAATTGTACCACCCATGCAGCCCACAAAAAAGTTCCTGTAACTGATGCTGTCCCCAACTTGAACCACAGGTAACTGCAAGTACACAGTACCCAAGTGACCTAAGTCACAGACTGTAAGGGCCACACCTGTGTATCAGATGAGGAGGGGGCATGACACAAGTGAGGGACATGAGTCCAGGACGACAAGACAGTTGTACTGTGGAAGTGGAACCAGGCTAAAGGAGTGCATAGAGCATGTTAGTCGTACAGAAAAGGCTAGCACTTACCCCCTCCTTGCTGCTGTCTGGCCTTCAGCTGCCCATCCAGGTCAGGGAAGACCACCGCCAGAATCTGGAGCATGTGGGTGGTCAGGGTCCGGTGTCCACCCCTCCTGCGAGGAGCCGACAGCTTCAGCTGGACCCTTGCGATCCTCCGGGTCCAGCCACGAAGGTCCTGCCACCTCTTCTGGCAGTTGCGGATCCTGCACCTGTAGACCCCCACAGATCGTACTGCCCGGGCGATGGTCAGCCAGATCTCCTGCTTCTGGTGGGCATCAACCTGTGAGGATGACAAAGTGAAAAGGCCATAACTACACATGCAACATATCCGTGCATCACACAGTTGGATATACATGTCTCAATCACAGGGGCATATGATATACACAGGTAGTGCAACTATGGCTATAAACAGTTGTCCAGCAGTTACTAAATGGTATCATTGCCTGGGAAGTAAAACCTTGTTGGAATGCACTGTTACTGCACTATACCTGTTCAGTGCATGTAACTACACACTTTGGGGGTGACAACTACTCAGTGAGCATGCTAGCCACTGGTGTACACACTGTAAGTCTTGCTAGTCAGACAACATGCACAATTAGTAAGGCAGTGGACAGCACACTCACCTGCTCCCCTGGTTTCCCATAAAGCTTGCTGTACTGTGGAAGGAGGCTGTCCAGCAGGGCCTGGTTATCCTCAGTGCTGAAGGCTGGGGCTCTCTCCACAGTACATGCCATTGCAGTAGCCAGAGGATGCAGAGACAGCAGCAGTGGTTTTGGCAGATGTCGTCCTGGAGCATGTAGTGCAGGCAAGTGAGCTCTCAGGGGAACAGCCAGCATTATATGTGTGCTGCAGAGGCAGATACTGTCCCATGTGTCCAAAGTGATAGGTCCAAGTCGTTTGCATCTTCTGAATCTGGCCAATCCATGGAATTGCACCACTTATACACGCCCACAGCATCCTTCAAAAGTTCAACTTCCTGACACCCATGAATTTGCAACATTGTTGTGGGTGGCCAACTGAATTCACTGCATCCGACTCGTAAAAGCTTCGAAAACGCGTCCGTTACCATGTCAGTCCATAGCCAATGCGTGCGCACCGATCGGACCATTGCTGTACGACGCGTATTACGTCACACAACACGCATCCGTCAACATCATATGCAATGGCCAATGCCTGCGCACCGATCGGTCCATTGCTGTACAACGCGTATTTCGAAACACAACACGCATCCGTCAACATCATATGCAATGGCCAATGCGTGCGCACAGATCGGTCCATTGCTGTACAACGCGTATTTCGAAACACAACACGCATCCGTCAACATCATATGCAATGGCCAATGCGTGCGCACCAATCGGTCCATTGATGTACGACGCGTATTTCGAAACACAACACCCATCCATCCACATCATATGCAATGGCCAATGCGTGCGCACCGATCGGTCCATTGCTGTACGACGCGTCCCTGTACAAGTCACTCGCATATGTCACCATGGTTGTCACAGGTGAACGTATGCCAGCCACAATTAGTTGCCAGGGACTCAGGGGCACACCTACAACACCACAGCCTGTCCACACTGTATCCTAAGGCATGTAAGGCTGCATTACCTGTGGATGTATGGTGGTCAACATGTGGCTTGTTGGGTGGCACTTGGGGGCAGCCACTCCCAGGCTGTGCACGTGTTCATGGGGACAGAATCCTTTGTGTGTTGTGCACATGACCACTGTGATGTGCAACTATTCAGTTCAGAGCATGTGGCATGGTCACATTTCCAGGTTGTATATTTGTATGTTATGTCACGTACACCCTGAGTCCCATGTGGGATGGTATGTACGTCACAGGGTGACCCATTGCCACAATTGTGATGGCCCTCCACAGTCTGTGTGCATGTTGTGTTCCAGATGTCTCTGATTCCATGTGCACAATGGGAGACAGTCTCCACATCCACGATGTTTGTGCATCTACTTTGATGTTGTGCGTGTGTGTGTCACAGACGTCCATGTCTGTCCTGCAGAGGCAACAGGGGCCACTACCTGTGGGAGTCATGGTTGTTTTGCTGGCGTGTACATGATACGCCATGTCATGCCAGTGTCCATGTGGCAATACAGGGTCCCTGGGAATCTACCTGTCAAAGAGCTGTGATGCCTGGGGCACATCTGTCCTCACTTGTCACTGTGGTGTGTGTTTGGAACGTGACAGCAGTACTTGGGTACTGTGACACAGCCGAATGATTTCCCATAGCACAACCGGGAACTTGTTGTCAACACATGTTGAACTGAGATGTTAGATGATGGCCATGTAGGTGCCATATATGTCCATACAGAACGGCACACACATCAAGTACTTGTGTCTCGTAATGATGTATCATGTGATATTTAGTATGGTCAATGCCACATATGTGGGGTGACTGTCAACCTTTCTTTGTTCACCTATGTACTGCAGGGCACCAGCTGTCCATAGACCATTCCCTGACCTTGCAACCATGGTGGAACGTGACTGCATCCGACGGTACCGCTTCAACAGGCCGCTGATTGAGGAATTGGCGGGGCAGTTGTCCCCACATTTGCTACCTGGCCGGCCATTCCCTACAGCGCTGACCCCCAAGGTGAAGGTGATGGCAGCCCTACACTTCTTTGTCACCGGTACCTTTCAACACACTGTGGCGTCTGCTGGTGGGATGTCACAGACCATGTTCAGCCGTGTGCTACGCGATGTTTTGGAGGCAATGTTAACATACTTGAACCAGTACATCTATTTCCCTAAACGTCAACAACTCACTGACGTCAAGAGTGACTTCTATGCCCTGGGGAGGATGCCACATGTCATCGGCTCCATTGATGGGACACATGTGGCTTTGGTACCACCACAGGCACATGAGCAGGCATACAGGAACAGGAAAAGTTTCCATTCTATCAATGCTCTGGTGGTATGTCTTGCAGATATGAGCATCTCACATGTGTGTGCACGTTTCCCCGGTTCTGCACACAATGCCTATGTGATGAGGAGTAGTCGCATCCCGAGGATGATGTCACAGATGCAGAACCAGCATGCCTGGCTTGTTGGTGTGTACTGACTTTGTACCATTGTGTGTGTTCTGCAATGTTGTATTCCACCCTCTTTTCCAACTCAGCTAATGTGCAATTGTCTGTATGTAGGTGACTCCGGATACCCCAACATGCCGTGGTTGCTGACACCCCTCAGGAACCCTGTGACACCAGCCCACATGGGCTACAATGAGGCAAATGGTCGGACCAGGAGAGTGATCGAGCGGACATTTGGTCTCCTGAAGAGCCGCTTTCGCTGCCTGGACAAGACAGGAGGGGCCCTCCCATATGCCCCTGCAAAGGTGTGCAAGATTTTCATTGTCTGCTGCATGCTACACAACCTGGCAGTGCGGAAGGAGTTGCCTCTCATCCTGGATGACGATGACCAACATCCGCCACCTGTGGAGGATCCTGGCCTGGGCCACGATGCCAGTGATGATGATGATGAGGGTGATGTCCGCACACAGCTCATCACCAACTTCTTCAGCTGATTGTGAGTATACAGAGATGTTATGTCAATGATTTGAGTTTGCATGATATGTGTTGGTGGTGCTCTGTTGCTGTTTGAGTGTGGCCATGTGCTACTTGACTGGATGCGTGCAGCGATGTGTCCTTACAGGTAGTCTGTACTCCCCAACAGTGTTGACATGCTAACTTGGTTTTGTGTAGGTATCTTGTGACATGTATTGGGCATGAGTATTGCAGTTCTGTCCTGTTCTTCAGTGCTTTTGACTGTGTGTCATGTCTGTCCTTCACAGGGTACTTTCAGAGTTGTTTGGTCAACTGTGATCCCCCGACACCATGATTCAACTTCCAGGGTGGAAGCAGTCGTTTCCCTACAGGTGATGTGCCACAAATGTGTAATAAACCTGTGCTTCACTTTGGGATGTGTGTTGTCTGTGGTCACACATCTGACTGACATTTGCTTACTGCACCTGTGGGCTAGTTAACACAGACTCTGAATAGGTGTGGTGTCTGTGCATTCCTGGCAACATCAGTGTAGGCGATGAGTCAGATGGCCCTGGTGTGTATGTGTTGTGTTGCCCTAGTGGTGTGTCTCCCTCATATGTGTCACGTCGCCATGACTCACATGACGGTGTTGGAATTGCTGTAGCAGTTAGCATGCACAGTGTCATTTAGCTGATCATCATCTCCATGACAAAATACCACATTGGAATCACAACAGAGGCAAGTATGGTGTATTAGTGAGTTTATTTACATACATGTGTGAGGATAGTGCACAGGATGGTGGGTGCTGTACATTGGGATTGGAATCCAAAGTTCCCAGATGAGTTGGAAGTGTTGGTAGCAGAAATGTCCTGAGTAAAGTCCACAGTCATCTGATACATTAGTCCAACTTAAACTCCCCATGTCATGTGGGAGAGTTTGGTTGCATTCGACAGGGTGAACAGTTTGCACACAAAGGAGAATTTCCAGAACAGGTGTTGGGTTCCTGGGGGATGTACATGGCCATCTGCTTCTCAGTTGTCCTTCCTCGGACGACCCCTCTTCTTTCTGGGGGGACCCTCACGTACAGGCCGCTGTGGTGCAGAGGACTCTCCACCAGAGTCATCCTCCCTCCCTGTGGCAGTTGCAGTTGTTGCGGCACCAGATGTTGTGGGCACACAGGGAGGTGTGGACATGTTGGTGCTAATCTGGCAGAGGCATGTCACTATGTCCCTCTGCACCGCTGTCAGTTCTTCCAATGTGTCCCACTTGGACTTCATGCCAGACATGTGTGTCTCCACACGGGACATGTGGGAGTCCAAGCGGGCATGATGGGCAGCCTGCTGCTGTTGAATGTCCTTGAGGATCCCCACTACCTGGCTGACCTCTCTGGTGCTATTCTGGTACGCATCTGCAATGCGTACCAGTTGTGCGTCATCATGCAGTCCAGACCGCTCTGCAAACAGCGACCTCTGCCTACCACCCCTCCCACCACCCCTGGCCACACGTGCGGGACCTGTGGTGGCACGCACAGGTGACCCTAGGCTCCCTTGGGGGTTGGTACTGGGGTTGTTGTCCGTTGCTTCCCGGGGGGCCGGGGTCCGTGTGCTGTTGTCATTCAGTGTTCTTGGTCTGTCCGTGTCGGCGGGGGTGCTCTGTGTGTTGGCAGATGTTGGAGGAGTGGGTGCAGGGGGTGCAGATGGTGATCCTGCTGGTGCTGCATGATGACTCACACCGGAGGGGCCAGGTAGGTCTTCGCCATCCGAGGAGGGCAGAGGCTGTTCCACACCAGAGAGCTCAGGGGCCACCGGAGCCTGGGACAGGGACTCCTCATCATCTGCTGCTGTGTCCCCATCATCACCTGTGTTTGGAAGAGACACACAATGTATGTTATGTTTCTACAGGCATCAATGGTTCAAACACATGACAGTTGTGACTGTACATCTGGATGCGTGCCTGTACATTGCATTGTGCTAAGTTGTCACAGCCAGAGGTTGATATTGTTGTAGCACATTGCCTGCCAACCTGAAGCATTTCTATGTGAATGTTGAGGTGTGTGCATGACCAGCTCATGTATGGATTGGCTGTACATGGCCATTGCTACTCAAGGGCCATCACGTGCCTGACACAGGTGTGTCATCCTTGTCCACATTTGTCCTTTAACAGGGACATATGTGCAATTCCACTTAGGATATCTTTCAAGATTGGGACATGTGTGGTGGCAGTTTTTGCCAGTCTTTGTGCGTCACATTGGTGTGTCTGGACAACATGGTCACAGTCCGGTATGCCTGGGTTCTCTTGGGAGTATCTGTGTTGTTGTCTGGGTTCCTAGTTCACGTCTCATTTCATACAAGTGATGTTGTTAACGTCGCTAATGATGTTGTTGCTGAGTTTTGTACGTGCAAACGTGATTAATCTTGTCAATGTCCTCCATGGTGATAAGGATTGGGCACGGCAGCTCTCTGGCTTTTCCATTGTCATGACAGGGTTGGCCAGTGGTGTGTGTTGCAGTTCTGCTGCTGTGAGAAGCATGTCTCCTCAAATGCAGTCCAGCTCGGTGCTTGTGTCTACAGTGTCTATGACAGTGAGTGGTGTGTTGTGTGAAGGATGCATATGTTGCCGAACGATGTGGGAGTGGAATGCAGCTCACAACCGCAACTTGTGTGCTGACACCATGGTACAGTGTCCGGTATATTGGTGTGTCCATTGCATTCACTGTCAGGTGTCCCCTGTCAATGATGTCTCTGTGACTTCCTGTGTGTTTTGTGCTATGTAGTTTGTCTGATTCTCCACAGTTGTCATCTGCAAGTCACACCTTCACAGCCAGGCCAGGGGGCACCCATGGACACTGCATCCCCTGACAGTGTGTGTAAACATAGAGTTGCAATGGCTGTGAGTGTGTACGTGTTTGGGTTGGCCAGTGCATGGGTGTGAATTGCAGGCACATCATTTCTCATGCCCATGTGTCAGCCATCTTGCCAGGGCTTTTACTTTGGGAGTGACTGGTCCCACGTTTGCAATGTGTTTTTGCAGAGTAGGTGTGTGTATGGCCAGCATTGGTGGTATTTGGTTGACATCCGGACCTCCTTCTCCGCCAGCCCAGTTATCCCACCATGAAGCATGCCACCCTTGCAGTGTGTGCAGGTTAACTCTCAGGATGTAAGTCAGTGGTGTTCTGTTGTTGGTTGGTGCACAGTTCCCAGCAGGGCCTTGTGCTCCCTACAGCTGAGGCCAGTGTCAGACATCTTGGAAGTGGCTTTTCACTCACTCTCTTGTGGAGCACGGTCCCAGGTGTGTTGTTTGGAGTTAGTGGAAGTGGTGTGTGTGTAAGGGCCTGCTGGTAGCTGTAGTCGGAGCTGGCACTCCTCCTCCCCCCAGGCCAGACATCCCACCATGTAACGTGCGTCCATTGCAGGGAGTGCAAGTTGGTTGTCAGGATGTCAGTCAGTGGTGTCCTGCTGTTGGTTGGTGCACAGTTCCCAGCAGGGCCTTGTGTTCCCCACAACAGAGCACCATTGTCAGACATCTTGGAAGTGGCTTTTCACTCCCTGGAAGGTGTGCATGCTTCAGTGTGAGCTTGCCGGGCCATGCGGGGGGGGATGTTGAGCTGTGACTACCACTCCCATCATGCTATTGCCTGCACCCCCCTTCCCAGCATGCCCATACTTCCTTCCTTTTGAGTGGACTTCACTGTGTGTGAGTGTGACAGCAATGGCAAGATGGCTGACAGTGTGGTCCTGTTGTTTGTTGGTGCACAGTTCAGAGCAGGGCCTTGTGCTCCCCACAGCTGAGGCCAGTGTCAGACATCTTGGAAGTGGCTTTTCACTCACTCTCTTGTGGAGCACGGTCCCAGGTGTGTTGTTTGGAGTTAGTGGAAGTGGTGTGTGTGTAAGGGCCTGCTGGTAGCTGTAGTCGGAGCTGGCACTCCTCCTCCCCCCAGGCAGGACATCCGACCATGAAACGTGCTTCCATTGCAGGGAGTGCAAGTTGGTTGTCAGGATGTCAGTCAGTGGTGTCCTGCTGTTGGTTGGTGCACAGTTCCCAGCAGGGCCTTGTGCTCCCCACAACAGAGCACCATTGTCAGACATCTTGGAAGTGGCTTTTCACTCCCTGTGAGGTGTGCATGCTTCAGTGTGAGCTTGCCGGGCCATGCGGGGGGGGATGTTGAGCTGTGACTACTACTCCCATTATGCTATTGCCTGCACCCCCCTTCCCAGCATGCCCATACTTCCTTCCTTTTGAGTGGACTTCACTGTGTGTGAGTGTGACAGCAATGGCAAGATGGCTGACAGTGTGGTCCTGTTGTTTGTTGGTGCACAGTTCACAGCAGGGCCTTGTGCTCCCCACAGCTGAGGCCAGTGTCAGACATCTTGGAAGTGGCTTTTCACTCAATCTCTTGTGGAGCACGGTCCCAGGTGTGTTGTTTGGAGTTAGTGGAAGTGGTGTGTGTGTAAGGGCCTGCTGGTAGCTGTAGTCGGAGCTGGCACTCCTCCTCCCCCAGGCCAGACATCCCACCATGAAACGTGCTTCCATTGCAGGGAGTGCAAGTTGGTTGTCAGGATGTCAGTCAGTGGTGTCCTGCTGTTGGTTGGTGCACAGTTCCCAGCAGGGCCTTGTGCTCCCCACAACAGAGCACCATTGTTAGACATCTTGGAAGTGGCTTTTCACTCCCTGTGAGGTGTGCATGCTTCAGTGTGAGCTTGCCGGGCCATGCGGGGGGGGGGATGTTGAGCTGTGACTACCACTCCCATCATGCTATTGCCTACACCCCTTCCCAGCATGCCCATACTTCCTTCCTTTTGAGTGGACTTCACTGTGTGTGAGTGTGACAGCAATGGCAAGATGGCTGACAGTGTGGTCCTGTTGTTTGTTGGTGCACAGTTCCCAGCAGGGCCTTGTGCTCCCCACAACAGAGCACCATTGTCAGACATCTTTGAAGTGGCTTTTCACTCCCTGTGAGGTGTGCATGCTTCAGTGTGAGCTTGCTGGGCCATGCGGGTGGGGGATGTTGAGCTGTGACTACCACTCCCATCATGCTATTGCCTACACCCCCTTCCCAGCATGCCCATACTTCCTTCTTTTTGAGTGGACTTCACTGTGTGTGAGTGTGACAGCAATGGCAAGATGGCTGACAGTGTGGTCCTGTTGTTTGTTGGTGCACAGTTCACAGCAGGGCCTTGTGCTCCCCACAACACAGCACCATTGTCAGACATCTTTGAAGTGGCTTTTCACTCCTGTGAGGTGTGCATGCTTCAGTGTGAGCTTGCTGGGCCATGCGGGTGGGGGATGTTGAGCTGTGACTACCACTCCCATCATGCTATTGCCTACACCCCCTTCCCAGCATGCCCATACATCCTTCCTTTTGACTCTGCTTCCCTGTGGGGTAGTGTGCCTGTGCTGACAGGATGGCTGACAGTGTTGTCCTGGCGTTTGTTTGGCTACAAGTCCAAAAAGTGTCCCTGTGCTTCACATAGCATAACCCAGTGTGGTAGTTCTTTGTGGGATATTTAATTAGAGTGTGAGGCAATGCATTCTCCCAGGTGAGTTGTGTGGAGTTTGTGTTAAGGGGGTGTGTGAGAAAAGCTGCTGGTAACTATGGTCAGAGCTGTCAGTCCTCCTTCCCACCCAGCCAGATATCCCACCATAGAACGTGCTTCCATTGCAGGGAGTGCAAGTTGGCTTTCAGGATGTCAGGCAGTGGTGTCCTGCTGTTGTTTTGAGCACAACACCCTGCAGGGGCTTGTTCTCCCCACAGCAGTACCCAGTGTCAGCCATCTTGTCAGTTCTTTTCCACTCCCTGTGATGTGAGCACGGTTCAGAGTGGTGTTGATGGGCCAATTGTGAGGGTGACCAATATCTGTGACTACAACTCCCATCATGCTATTGGCTACACTCACTTCACCAGCATACACACAATTCCTTTCTTTCAGTCAGCTTCCCTGTGAGGTGGTGTTCTAGTGGTGGCAAAATGTCTGACAGTGTTTGTTGGTTAGATTTGTGCCACTGCCTTGCTCTATTTGTTGTTAGGTTTGTACATGTCATGACACAGTTACATATCACTATGAGATGGCAGGACTTGTGTTTGTCTGACTAGCATACACATCTTGGGATGATTATGTTTTGGTTACTGTGGCTTTGCTAACGGTGCATGGTTTCACTATCCCCTTGACAGTGATGTGTGTGTATTGTCACACAATATTGGGTATATTGGTTGTGTACTCACCAGGCTCTGGGATGTCTGATAGTCCATGTACGCTCTCTGGTGGTAGGATGGCCCGCACCTTCTCTTCCCAGGACCTGAGGTATACTGGTTTGGCAGGAGGGCCACTGCCGGTGCGATGACTCGAGGCGTATTCCTTCTTGAGTAGGTCCTTGACCCTCCGGCGCACGTCATACCACCTGTTCTGGATGTCTTCCTTTGTGCGCAAACATGGTGATTGTGCGTTCACCCTGTCGACGATCCTCTCCCACATCTTGGTTTTCTGCGACATGGGGGTCTGTTGGACCAATGTACCAAACAACTGTGGCTCTACTCTTAGGATTTCATCTACCAGGACTTCCAATTCACTGTCTAGGAACTTTGGATTCTTCTTTGGGGGCATGGTGATGGGTGGTGGTGGGGATTGATGTGTGTGTGAGTGTGCAAGTGTGGGTGGGTAAGTGTCAGTTTTGCTGGGTGTATGTGAGGGTGCTATTAGGGAAGTGCTAATGGTGTGTGGCTTGTGTGATGGATGAGTTGTGAGTGTGTCTGTGGTTGCTGTCTGATGGTGTTCTGTGCTGGCAGGTCAGTTGAATTTGCAAAGGATCATGGTAGGGATTTGTGGCCTTTATATGGGTGGAGTTGTGGATGTGTCTTTGTTCCATGTTCTTCCCCCCACTATTTATTGACTTTGTCATTGCTTGTTTGGCCCTTTTTTTTGTATTTTTTCCTTTGTATTTTTTGGGCATGTAGGAGACGTTCTTCTGACTGAGTCGGACGCTGCAGTTGTCTCGTGCGAGCTTCTCCGAGTCTTTCACGTTGTCTTTCTGCTGGGTTTCATGTGCGGCGTACGCGTCGGTCGCGGAGTGTTGGGTTGCTTCAGCTCCCTGTTTTCTATGCGTGTCGGTCGTACGGCTTGAGCTCCATGCGACTCGGTCTGGTTTTACATGCATTGCATCGTACTGCGCGGGTCGGAGTTCGCGGGTACGTATCTGTCGGGTTCATTCCTGGTGCGTGTCGGTCGGTTCGATTCGCGTAGCTTTTCCAGCCGGATGGCTGCTTTCCGTGCGGTTCGGTCGTTCGGCTTGTGTTCCGTACGAGTCGGTCGTAATTCACATGCATAGCATCGTACTACGCGGATCGGACAGCGCCGGTACGTGTCGGTCGGACTACATTCCCGTACCGAGTCGGTCGGTACGTTTTCCGCCCTGAATCGGAATCGGCCCCTAAATGTCCTATAACCCAACTTATGTGGTGGTTTCAATGCCCAGGTTTCTTGTAATAGGCAAAAGTCATATTGGTTCATGTATTCTTGCCATTCTGTATCTATTAATTTTTGTTTCAACCCTGCTATATTCCATGATACTAGGTGTTTGATAGCTAGCAGGGGTTCTTCATAGATAGACAGATAGAGGTCTAGCTTGTACGGCATCTTCTTCTATGGCCTCACCCCACACACTAGGATTTCCCTGTTGCTTTTGATGGGAATTTTCTAGAGTTAGATTTCCTTTAACTTTTATCTTTGGCTGTGTAAAGGTACACGAGTGCCTGTCACATAGAGCCAGTGTGGATTTCTGTGTTATCAGTCAGTCAACGGCCTCTAGATAGTTTTGGGTGTGGTCAGGATTAGAAGATTTTTCAAGATTTGCATGCACTGTTTGGCTCCCTCTTACATCACTTCTGGGTCTGTTCAACTTAAATCTCACCAAGGAGTTGGAAGTAGGGCACGTTCTTAAGTCTAATGCATTTACACCATTAACTAGATTCTTTGTTTTAAGGACAAGGAGTATAGTGTCGAAAGTTTCATTTTTACTCGACAAATGTTCCACTTTAATGATATCAGAGCGTATTACTGATAAGCATTTAAGTTTACGTCTTATCCAATGTATTGCCTTATTTTTTAGTGAATCTTTGTCTCTCCTGTGAGCAGAAGGGTTTAGTTTTGGGGCATTAATCATGACAACTTTCCGATCCGCAGGTCTAGAGCTGTTTTTATTTGTATTTTTAATTGGGGTCTGCCTAAAATCTGGATATCTGTTATTTGGGCATGGCTTCAACTGCGTAATTTGTAAGTCCTGCTCCCAACTTCTGTTTTTTGTGTTTCCTGCTAACAAGTTGCAGTGCCCCCCCAAATTATGATTGTATTGTAATTTGTTATTATCAATATAATTTTGTTCCGCTCTCAACCTTCTCTTATACGCATCCCCTCTCTCATGCCTTGCTCCTATGGTACTGATGTTCCTCCTCTCCCGACTTTTTCTATCAACCTGATCTTGATCTTGAGGATCAGCATTCGAGACCCTACCAGTTTGCTTGTGTAGCTGTAATGTTGTATCCTTTGCTTAGTAATAGGGTTTGGCTACCTGGGGGTCATCCTGTAACTTCCTATAATGTCCATGAGTTTCCTCTGTAGCAACATCCCTTTCTGCATTACACCTTGGTATATAAGGTTCCCAAATAGTATTTTTAAATTGGCAACCCCCTTAGCTAGAGCATCTAACCTCTACATTAGCTCTGTTACTAGCTGAGTGCTAGTGTTAATTTGCACCCCGTACACCAATGTTGCGTGCTCACTCAAAGGACAGTAAATTGAAGTCATTTGAGCTTGCTGGTTACTGTGTTGTGTAGGCATGTTTAAGTTAGGATTTTTCGTAGGAGGATGAACAGTGCCGTCTTCTGACGTTGTTAAAGAGGCTAATAGCGAGTACCTATTTGAGCATGCAATAGTCGGTGTCACCTCCTCGCCTTTAGCAGTGTGATTTGGGTCCTCTAGGGCTAGGGAGTTCGTTGTCTGTAGATCTTCGAGATTGCTTTGGGGGGAGGCATAGGTGCTGTTTGTGGGATAACTATTTCAGGGGCCAGGATCTCAATAGTTGCCTCTGTTTCGCCTAATCTTGGGATACTTTCTATCTGGGAGCTTGGCTCACATTTTCTATAACAATGCAGTGAACTTTGATTTTTGCTTACTAGCTGTTTTACATTTATTACTTAGTATCGACTCTACTTCTTGTGTCAGATCGTCAATCTCCTCTAAGGTACAGTTCTCAGCTGTGCTTTTCCTTATTTTGGATGTTTTCTCCTTTTCTGGTCCCTCTGTAGCCTTCCGCTGACCCATATTAATGGATTTTATTGGATTATATTAAATTATATTGATAACATTTGGTAGTGGGAATCCTTCTCCTACTACCCCCTCACTCAAGCAGTGTATAATTTTCCCTTTTTCTTTTCTAAAATATCATAGGGATGTGTAGATAGTGCAAGGTTTCAGGGACAGTAAGTAATATTGCTTATTGAACAGTCAATCAACCCCCTTTAAATCAGTCTCCTTCTATGCGTTTATCAATCACGCAACCAAGGTTTGAAGGTTTGTGCTCCCCTCGATGCGTATTATGTATGTTTTCAGAACATTCTCACGCCACCAGTGATGTATAAAGGGGTACCCAACTATTTCAGATGTTCACCCAGCTGCGTCGTGTTTAAGTTCTGCTCCGGTTTGTGTGTTGGGAAGCAAACAGATTTCAACTTGAGATTACAATTCGGGAACCTTAGTCAATGTCCATTTCCAACCGAGAGAGGAAAAGATGAAAAGCAGAGGCTTACCAGGCAAACAGAGGGTATTGCGAAGCGTCAAAGCCAAGAGGGGTGGCCCTGCCCTGCCTCTTCCTGTCGCTAATGGCCCCAGGCACCTTATTAGGTGTTGGTGATCTGCTCCACCTGTGGATCACAGCAGGGATTGTGGGACTTTGAGTCCCCAGTGGCAGCAGCAGGGGCGGCTCCTCCATGTGGGCGGAGGAGCGTCGCCCCACTGCTTTCTTGCAGTGCAAGAAGCAGACTCATAAAATGGTATAAATACCATTTTATGTTTCTGCTTCTCACACTGCGAGAAAGCAGAAGAGGGTTTGGTTGGGGGTGGGTGGGTGGTCGGTTCAGGGAGGAGTGGCTAGCCCAATGTTGTGGGTGCTGACTGGTCGGCCCCAGGGCCGACCAAACCAGTCATGCACACTCTCCCGTTTTCTCCATGGAGGCTGCATGCAGCCAGCATGGAGAAAACGGCCTCCCCATAGACGCCTGTGTGGTCGGCGTCCCAGCCAATCACAACGCTGCCATTGCAGCGTTGTGATTGGCTTAGGGGAGGGAGGTTGCCTGCGGCTACTTCCTGCCAGGATGACGCGACGCTGGACCCGACCACCGAAGGTGTATTTAAAAAAAATATATTTATTTAAAATGACCCACTCCCTCCCCGCGCGACCCTCCCCCACCCACGAGTCATACCAGCTGCGACTGGGCAGCGGTCGCTCCCGCGGCGGATCTCCCCACACAGATGGGGATCAGCAATGACCTCCTCCCGGAGCTCATGAGTAGACATGGGTACCACACCCTGTGGAACAACAAGCTTCTATTATATCCAGCAGCAGCTTTTTTTCTACTTTTCTTTTTGTGGGGTTTGTGTTTGATTTCCACCATTTTTTATGCTTGTGGATAAAACGTATTTATTACCTCAATGAGGCTCCCATGAAGATGCCCTACATCGTCCATGCTGCAACAGCCCAAAGAAGAAAATGAAAGGAAAAAATTAGAGAGGAAAGAAAGACTAGGATGGGAAGAATGCAACACAAAAGATGGACAGACATGAGGCCAGAAAAACCCCAGATTCACACATTCATCTCTTTTTAAAACTCAGGAACTGGGTGCGGAGTAGCAGAAGAAAGGGTGTGAACCATGAGGGGACTGTAGAAGGAGAATGCCATTGAGGACATCAACAGAAGCCAGGAAGGAGTTCATACCCAGTGGGGAATAATACCTGGAGAGGGCACCTCCAGCCGAGACGAAGAGATAGGCACAGTGGGCTACCACTGCATGTCCCGGACACACTACAGTCCAGGGTAGGGTCATGGCTTACTAGGTGGATGTTGAGGTGCTGGTGACCCGTTTTCCACTCTTCCTCTTCCTGCAGTCAATAAGTGAATAAGGGGGTAGGAAGACACAGAAACGAGAGGGGTGTGAGAGAAAAAACACTGAGAGCCACCCACCAGCTTAATACAAAATGAAATAAACCCACCCAGGCCAATTCTTTTTTTAATTCAATGTACTGGGCAACAAGTTCTTTATTGAAAATGCTAATTAGAAAATACATGGTACAACAAGAAAATAGAGAGGAAAATTAATAAATGGAGTGACAGAGAATAGTGTTATGCCAGAAAGACCGGATAAGATAATCAGGGTGCTTAAACTAAGAAAATAAAACCCAGGGAAAGGAAAATCAAGCAAGAAGTGAGAATGTAGAAAGGGGAAGGACTTAGACAGACAAACGCAAGATTTTTTTAATCTATTATTATTATTACTTTTATTTTATTTTCCTTTCGTAGCACTAGTATCTACCATTTTGTTTTCTCGAGGGTCTGAGAAGAGGGGTCCTGCTGAGCTCCAGAGGTTGGACACCTGAAAAAGAACAATTATCAGAAAGAAGAAGTCTAATAAAAAAAGCATTTTACGAGGTGAAAACCGATAACCATTGTTACCCTAAGAAGTGCAAGCCCTGTCTTCATGGAAAAGCATCCTAATAAAGAATGGAATTGGGCCTCCCATCCTTGGGCCACGAGAAGTTAGGCCAAGAACGTTAAAGTGGCTCTCCAAGTCGCTTCCCTTACCTACAAACATGGGTTACGAGCTGTGAATGGCCGCTCGATCTCAGACCTTGGACTTCACCATACCTATAAGCGGGTGAATTCCAAAACAAGAATAGATTATTTCCCGATTGACATACAATTATGGTCAAGCCTTGCTCATATGCTGGTTTTAGAGAGGGAAGATAGTGATCACAATGCCCTCTCCTTGGAATTAAAAGAGGTATTTGGCTCCCGTTGTCCACCCGGGGAGCCAAATCCCTCAAATTATATTGTTACTAGTAACAACAAAAAAAGGATTAAATGGCCACAAATAAAGAACAATGCTGAGACCCTGTCAAAAATTTACACCATCGTTGCCAACTTCTTGGTGTCCTTAGGGTCTAATAACATGGAGTTGCAAGCGAATGTAGATGCTTTCAGGATTTTATTAAATAACATCAATATATTTTTTTACAGAACTTCTAGTAAGAATAAAACTACAAGGTCCAAATCAAATGCGTGGTTTAATGGAAATTGTAAATTAGCGCGCCAGTCCTTGATGGGTGCAATTAAGTCTGGCCAAAGAGAACCTATTATTACTTATAGAAGAGCCTACAAAAAGTCCCAACACAAGGCACACAGGAATTGGCACAAAGGGCAGTGGGAAGACCTACTTACTGCGGCTCAAACTAAACATTATTCAGATTTCTGGCACTTAATCGCAAAAGGGACAAAAAGCGTAGTTGTGGAAGATAGCTTCCACATCCTCCCACAGGTTTGGGAGGACCACTTTTCGAGACTATATGCAGGACCAGAGGAAAGTGAGGTAGCACCTAGGGAATCTTCCTACCAGGGAGCTGACACTGCTTGTCTTTCATTCTCAGTAGATGAAACCCATGAGGCAATCATATCCATGAAGTGGGGGAAAGCTCCAGGCCTAGATCTTATACCGGGCGACCTCTATCTATCTGAACCCCAAATATGGAGCGTGATTCTAAACTATACTTTCAATGCCATACTAGGAGGAGCAGAGATACCAGACACATGGCTGGGCGCGGAAGTCGTGCCCATCCATAAAAAAGGAGACAAAAGTGACCCGATAAATTATAGGCCGATTAGTCTTATCGACATAGCACAAAAAATATTCTGTCGGCAACTGCTGAAGAGAGTTAATGAATGGATCAGTGAGGGGGATTTATTATCATCCCTGCAGGCAGGATTTCGAGAGAAGACAAGCACTGTAGACCAGTTGCTTCGCTTCCTCTTGATCCTGTGGAAATATGCAAAAATAGGTAAAGGCTCTCTATACGTGGTGTTCGTAGATCTCAGGGCCGTGTTTGATTTAGTACCACGGGGAAAACTCTGGACAGCTTTGACCAACCTTGGGATGCCATCAAACCTTTTGCAGATCCTTATTAGACTCCACATAAACAACTATGCCCAAATAAGATGGGGTAATGACAGAGGCTTAACTAACCGGATAGGGGTGAGTCGCGGAGTAAGGCAGGGATGTGTTTTGGCACCAACACTATTTACACTTTATATAAATGGCTTGATTGACCAGTTAAGGGATTGCTGGGGCGATCCCCCCCAAGCTCGCAGGGTGTGAGGTGCCTGCACTACTCTTTGCAGACGACACCCTGCTTTTTTCGAGGTCACCGATGGGGCTCCAAAATTTAGTGGACCAATTTGGGAGAGGTTGTGAAGAACAGGGGCTGGAAATTAATCACCTAAAAACAAAATTCATGGTTTTTAATTGTCACAAGTCTTTTAACCGAAGCATAAAATTGGGCTCAGCTACACTGGAGGAAGTTAAACAATTCGACTATTTAGGGGCGAGGTTTTTTTTAATACACTATCGTGGTCACCACAAATACAAAAAAGCCAATTCTCACTACAACACGTGGGATCGGCCTTATGTAAAAAGTTAAAGAAGTCAAGCTTCAGACCACTGATCCCAGTTACCCAAGTGTACCAGGAAAAGGGACTAGGGGCAGCGCTGTATGGCGCAGAGCTATGGGGGCACGTAAATGTAGCAGCCATTGAGAAGGTTGAAAATAATTTCATTAGATCAATAATGGAACTTCCCCGAAATGCACCACTCACACCCATGCGCCTAGATTTAGGAATGAAGAGTGTTGCCCATGCAATTGCTCTACGACCATTAGTCTACTGGATGCGCATATGGGTGAATGACTCACCACTACCTTTGAAAGAGTCAATTCAAGACATACTATTATTAGACACTAAAGGGAGAATTGAGTGTTTAACCACATCAAGACATGGCTGAACAAACTCGGCATGTCTGACCTTTGGCAAACCCCCAGTAAAATTCAAAAAAACTCGGTAAATCATCTCAAAAAGAATTACTGGAATTATGTTATGGACAGCTGGCTCAATAAGAGTTCTGCAGGGGAATTGACATGGAGGTGCCACAATATTAAAGATAACATGCTACAAGAGGAATTCTTAAATAGAATAGAGCTGCCCCTTGCTAAAACATTATACCTAAAATTTAGGTATGGCATTCTACCAATTAATAGCTTTGTCAGCAACTGGAACGGGGTTGATATTTCGCCCTGTTGCCCTGTGTGTGAACCAGCACTTGAGTCAGAAACACATTTTTTATTCTTCTGTCCCATGTACCAGGAGACAAGAAGAACATGGCTAATCCCGATTTGCCTGATTCTAGCAGCAACCCGCTTAAATGAGATTACTAGAATCCTGAAAAGTGATACCTCAGAATACTTGGTCTTCGCCCTATCTAGATACCTGCTCCATGCATTGACTACAAGAAGCAGGATAGCAAAAATTATGAATAAAACCAACTAGGCTAGGCCGAAAGAACTATAGCGAAAGGAAGACGAAGATAATATGTAGAAGGCATCTTACATGTTTTATAAATGATGGAATCTATATCATGCAAATGTTATTATTATTAACTTGACTAAATACGCTAGAGGTGTAACATAAACCGCCTACAGGTGTATGGCATGTATAGGACAAACTGTCATTGCAACATGTTACAAATGAACGTGTTTTTATACTTGTAAATATTTCAATTTTAGCATAAATTTTACCTCTGATTCTAAATGGTATCAGCACTATGCACTTTATCAAACCTTAACATATATAGGGTTGTCATTGGAATGAAATGATATAGTCCCGGTTTACTTTAAAACATAGCTGCTTGGGGATGCCCTCCGTGATTTACGTTCAGGATCAAGCTGCTAGTCACCACATGTATTTCAGCAACTCAACTAAGATCTCTAAGACAGACTGTCTCGTTTTCCTCAATCAATTGTTCTTCTTAAAATGTTTTTTCTTCTCTTTTTATGAACTGTACATGATGTGCTTTTATGGTTTTAATGTAAAATCGAATAAAGATATTTACTACTTCTACTACTACTGAGACAGGGTGTTGTTTTCCTCTATCCAATTATTAACCTTGGTTAAAATCTGTTTTGCATAGATCTTTTGCAAGGTGCCTATTAGACTTATTGGCCTATAATTGGCGGGGTCTTGTCGATTGCCCTTCTTAAAAATAGGGATTATTTCAGCCCCTTTCCATTATCCCAGTATTGGTGCCCCTGAAGCCACAGCACTGCAAAGTAGATTTACGTAAGGTGCCCATACTGTTTTATCATGTCTCAGAAGATCACCTGGTATCTTATCAGGACCTTGGGCTTTCCCTGGCTTGACAGCTTCTATTGCTGCCATTGTATCGTCTAGACTAAAGTAAGGAGTAATATTTAGTCCAGTCCAGTTAAGTCAAAAACTCTGTTTATTTAGACCATAGTCTTTAAACAGAATAAAACCCAGTTATAATTATTGAACAATACCAGTTCTTTAACAATTCTATTTGCAGATAATAACCTATGATAAAAAGTTACGGCACACATATCCTATCCACGATGGCACAATCATATAAATAATTAATATAAAAGGGTCAGTTCGATCCTTTAAAAATTAATACAAATGTTTTATATAACATTTTTGTTAACCAATTTTATAATATTTAAAAAAGAGGCAAAAACATTTAATAAACCAGGTTAAAATCGCTAAAACCCCATCAATTTCTCCCTTACGAGACTTTTAATGGCTTTCATATAATTTCCCAGAGCGATAGCAATTTCAAGATTTGGCATCTCTGTAAGTAAGGTTACTGCCTGTTCTCGTGACCTTATTTCATATTTTAAAAAGATTGGACGTAAAATCAATTTACGCAAAGCTAAAACTGAAATACAGTCAACTAGTATGTGCAAAATATCATTTTTTGTTCCTAACTCACATTTACAATTTCCATCAGGCTGAATCATTTCTACTTTAGTTTTTTCATCCGTCAGCCAAGGATTGATGCCAATTCTTACTCTTAAAATTTCACATCTAATCCAGTAATTAGGTAGAGTGTCCAGGCTTCATTCAACCATGAGGTTCTCATGCATTGTACTGATTTTTTCGTTCTCAGATACTCCAAATCAAATTTTCTGGACAATTCCTGCCCTTGGGATCTGAGAGTGCTCTTAGTAAATTCTACTTCCAGTGAATGATGAGAAAATCTCACCTTTAAGTTCTCTCCTGCAGTAAGGAGTTTCTTTCTGGCTTCCTTAGCCCATTTTAGGCTACTAAACCAGATCTCCTCTCTGCACTATTGTGAGACCTTCTGCACTCCGCCAGAGTCCTGGCGTTTCCAAAATCTTACCAAGGACATTTGGATCTGTATACTCCATGCTATAGTTCCTAACTCAGTTCTTATGGCCTGGATCATTGTTGAGCTCGGTAATGACAATAAAGTTTATGAACTCTTCCCTTCTTCTAAATCCCACCAGTATTTACCGCTTAGGTAAAGAACTTCAGCTCCATACAGTACTTGCGGGGGTATCATTGCGTCATATGCCTTTAACAAAGGTCTGTGGGACATATCTCCATATTCTCTATTAAATTTTTTCAGCCCACAGATTGATGTAAAGGCTTTTGCTTTCTGGGCTTCTAAGTGCGTATACCACTTTAGTGCACTATCGAACCAAACACCCAAATATTTATACTCATTTACAATCTCCAATTTCATTTGGCCTAGGAACCAGCTAAATCTCGTATCTCTTTTCCCAAAACATAAAATCTTAGTTTTTTCCATATTTACAACTAAAAACTTTGCCTCGCAGTACTCTCTAAAAGCATTTAATTTCTTTTGGAGCCCTAGCTCCGTTTGGTCAAGAATCACCAGATCATCTGCATACAATAGGCATGACACTTTGTTGCCACTCATTCTGGGCTGGCACTTCTTTCCACTTCTAGAGCTGCAGGTAAATCTGCTAAGAATATGGCAAAGAGCAGTGGGGCCAAGACGCAACCCTGTCTAAGGCCATTCCCAATAGCTATTTTCTGAGTCAAGGACCCTCCTGTATCCCTAATGACCTGAGCCCAGTTTCCTCTATGTAGCTCTTTCAACATAGCCAGTATGCCTTCCGGTATACTATAATTTATCAATGACTCCCAAAGGCATTTACCATCCACTGAGTCAAACGCTGCGCGAAAGTCGACAAAGTAACAATATAACTTCCTTTTTTGCTCTATCGACTTCCGCGCCACTGCCCAAAGAGCAAAGCAGTGGTCGATGTTGGAATGACCTTCCTTGAATCCCCCCTGTTCTACCGGTACAATTGAACACTGCTCCACCCAGTCCTTTAGCCTTCCTAATATTATTTTTGAGAATATCTTTTCCCCGATATCCAGCAAATTAATTAATCTATAATTTTTAGGGGAGTTCATATCACCTTTCTTGTGCACCGGTCTAATTACTGCTCCCTTCCAATTTTTAGGGATTGTCCCAGTGTCCAGTATGACTAGAAACATATGCGAGAAAAAGTCTGCCCACCAGTTCAGCTGGGACTTTATTATTGAAGCTGGGAGATTATCTGGTCCTGCTGCTCGGGTTAACTTCAAGTTTATTATCGTATTTTTCACATTCAATACTGAGAAGTCTGGTTTTAGGTCTTCAACTAATCCACTCCAATTCTGTATCTCACCATCTTCTATTCCCCTGCCCGAGCCATACAATTCCTGCAGATATTCCACCCATAGTTCCTCTTCCACCACGCAATTCATTGTGCCCGCCGGGAGTTCTGCCGCTGATTGTATCAGCTTCCAGAACTGACGTATATTCTTTGTTTCGATTGTTTCTAGCAGTTTTCCCCAGCAACTTTCTTTATAGACTCTTTTCGCGCTGCAAATTAACATTTTATATTCTCTCTTCAGCTTGTTAAGATGAACTGCCCTATCTTGTTCATATTTAACACTGAGTCTACGTGCTTCTCTCCTTATCTCCCTCTTCTTTTTTAGACAGTCTATAGAGAACCATTTTACTTGCCTAACTGGGGCTTTCTGTTGATTCATTGCATGCTTTCCGTCGTTTTTAAGTTCGACACGAAGGCATTGTACCACTTGTTCTATTTTTTCCACATACCATTCCAGACCCTGCCCTCTATTGCTTCCCAAATCAAGATTCTGTTGTAGTGTTGCCAGCCTCGCTATATATTCATCTGTTAGCCTAGTTGTCACCTGCCTAGGGTACTCCACTTGTTGTTGAATTACTTTATCACATGGATCCAATTTTACATCTAAAATCTCAAACTGCAGGGGGTTATGGTCACTCCCTTCTCTGTGACAGATCCTGAATCCCTTAATTAAAGCAAAGTTCCAGACAGGCATAAACACATAATCTATTGGACAGTTTTGTGTGCCTAATTTAAATGTTTTCTTGGCTGGGCAGTCTAAATCTGACCTACCATTCAGACAGAATAGGCTTTTTGTCCCCAAGTAATTTTCCAGGTTTATATCTTGGGTTGTGGGAACACAATCTGGGAAGGACGCTAAATTTATATCTTCTTTGGGTTTAGTTTGTGATTAAACTCCCCCATCATTAGGATTATGTCCGTGCCGTACTTTTCACATAAAAGATCTATATCATCTTTAAAATATCCCATTTCTACACCATATTCCTCAGGACACCCCCATTGCATATACACATTTAAGACCGTTAAATTTTCATACTTTTTGTCACCAACCAGCAAGGATACCCTACATACAAGCAACCATTTACATTTTACGGAAAGTTGAGTCACATTCTTCACTATTTTTGTTGATAAAAGTGTCATGATCCCACCCGCGGGACGCCCAAACCTTTTTTTCTTTGCCGGGTGATGGAGTTGGAGGAAGCCATCAAATATTGGGGTTTTGTCGCATAGCCAGGTTTCTTGTATACATATAATCTCGGTACTTTTTGCTAGCTCTTTTATATTTTCTTGTTTTGTTAGTTCTCCAAGACCATTTATATTCCATGATACAACTTTAATGCTATGCGACACCCCATTTTCCTATTCGACATCATCTAGATAACCCTCTTCTCCAAACTCCTCATTGTACCTCTGGGAGGGGCCTGCAGGGCTACTTCTTTGACTCCAGTTCCCCCAAAAGTTCTCAATATCAGAGTTGTTCGCTACTATATTGAGCTTTCCCATTCCATCTCCACCTTCTTCCTCTATTAGCCTGACCTGTCTCTTCCCTAAGCCTGCAAGGCACATTAAGAAGAAGTCTCCACCTTGTGGATCGTTCCCTTCTACTTCTCCTTCGGGGACTATCCGTATACCTTCTTTTAGTACCTCTCTCTCCGCCTTCCCAATTGCAATCTTTACCAGGTCTGAATAGACTAGTACCCTGGTGATCTCCTTCCCTTTATAATTAGGTTTAAATCCCACTTGCCACAAGTCTCTAGTTCCGATACCTTTCAGGCTGGGGCACAGTGAGAATGAGTGTAGAAGTTGTGACCTATTTAAGGGTGAACTCTTCCTTGTTTTTTTCCCTCCCTTCACTGTTTGTACCGATTCAAAGTATAACCACTTATTCCCTACTCCCTCCTTTCTCACCATAGTGGTTGTCATATGTGGCTGCCAGTTATTCTTTTTAGGTGCTACAGTGAATTTACTGCATGCTTCTGACCTAACTCTTTCACGGAAGACATTACCAGAGTTTTTACCCTCAGTAGGTACTATATACCTTGCTTGGTTCAGCTGTGTGTTAGGATTTGTGTTAGGTTGCACCTTTTTTGCTTTCTCTCTAATACCCTTATGTAAACCCTTCCTCATTCCTATCTCTCTTGGGGGCTTAATGGGCATCAACTCTTGCTCAACTATTTCTAGGTTAACCTCATCAAGCCTCCCCCTTTTCGCTACCTTAGATTTCCCCTTTTTTTGTACCTTCCTTCCTGCTAAGCTCGCAAAGTTAGGTAACCTATATCTAGAGTATTCACCCCTTCTTTTTATCATCATCGGGCATCTTGAGATATAAACTTCACGAGCGTCCTTTGGTGGAACTATAACCTCAGCCGGAACTGGGGGCTGGGGGTCTGGGACTGATCTTGTCATAGATGGCATTTAACCCCTAATTCCTTGCAACTCCCCCTCAATCTTATGTAAATGCATTTTTTGTGTTTTTAAAATGTCATTGTTTAGCATTGTGACTTCCAATAGCCCTTGAAGAGTTCTTTGCAGCATTAGCATTATGTCCAGCATTGAAGAAGATGGCGTAGCAGAGATATCTAGATTTAAATCAGTAGTTAGATTTCGCCCCTCATCTTCTTTTAGTTCAGATCTCTGGGTGACGGGCTGCTCTTGGCTCACATTTACTTTGGACCTTGTTCCTGTGCCCGGAACATCTCCCCAGTCAGTCCTTAAGTCCTCGCTGTTAATTCCCAGTGGGTCTGGGATCGTTAGTTCCGGATCCTGTGAAGAGAAGATCCGCGGGGATGAGGACAACCGTGGGGCCATAATTAAATCCTTTTGCCATAGAAGAGATTGATTTGCCAGGATCAATGTCTCCATTATTTGCTTGTCGAGGTCTACTGAGTTATTCCTATTCCACTGTTCGGCCTCTTCGTCCTCTTCTTCTTGGGACTTCGCCGGCGAAAACACTTTTTTTAAATGTTTTCCCACAAAGTCTTTTATAGATTTTGAGGCTGGCATGCCCCCTTTTCTACCAAGCGCTACGTCCTTATTTCCTTTTTCTTTTTTCTTTGGTGCTTTTTTAGCTCTTGGCCCTAAGCTCTCCATACTTTCTTGGCCCTAAGCTCTCCATAATTTCTAGGGGACATATTCCCTTAGTAGAATGGTCAATTGTTGATTGGTTGGTGACATCAGAATATAATGCTGAAAAATGTCTGCTCCAGGTGCCTGAATCCAGATGAAGATCAATGCTAGAGTTTCCAGTTTTATTACCGTGGGCTAGTATTTTCCAGAAGCCAGTGTGGTCCTTATTTTTAGCTGCATTAATCAGGTCATTCCAGGTGCTTTTTTGTTTGTGCTAATAATTTCTTATACTTTGCCCTTCTGTCCCTTATTAATACTATGTCATTAGACCTCACAGCCACTAGCAGTTGGATCTTAGCTTTACGACGATCTGTTGTAAACCAAGGATTGTACGGGGGCATTTGATGATATTTGCTGGCTCATGTTCCAGAAGAATTTTACTCAGAAACAGTTTCAATTTCTCTGCCATAGTGCAATGAATCTGCACAATAGGGATCTCACATGAGGCAGTATCTGTATAAGGAGACAGAACGTCTGAAAAGATATTGTAAATCCTTGTCATAATTTCTGAATTACCTACAATAGATGGCCATTTTAGTGCTCTATGGTTGTTACTGACTATCGGTTGGATTACATTTCTATTGTTGGTATTTTTTTCCATAGCCCAAGTTTCAAAAAGGGTCCCCACTATTGTTAGGCACAGTGGAAAGTGGTCACTGTCTTCTCTTGCCTCTACTTTTAAATCGATTAAGTTACCCCATAAATTGACACTAACCATTATGTAATTGATTTTACTCTCGGTGGTGCCTCCTTTGAATGTATAAGCACTTGGGGTCAGATGTACGACCCGCCAATTTGCGAGTCGCAAATTGCGTCGCATTTGCGACTCGCAATTTGAGACTTGCAAATTGATATGCACAACAGTGTCTGAGACACTGTTTGCGATTCGCAATGGGGTAGCAAATTGCGAGGCTCATAAATATTCATGAGCCACTCGCAATTTGCGACCCCATTAGGAATGGCGTGCACTCCCAGGGATGGTGGCCTGCTGGGCTCAGCAGACCTCCATGTCTGGGACTGCTTTTAAATAAAGCAGTTTTTTAAAAAAATGCAGCCCATTTTCCTTAAAGGAAAACGGGATGCATTTGACAAAAAATAGAATGAAACGTTTTTGTTTCATTATTTAAGGGCAGGTAGTGGTCCCTGGGACCACTGCCTGCCCTTAAAAAATATTTTGGGGGCCAGTCACAAAGGGGAAGGGGTCCCCTGGGGACCCGTTCCTATTTGCGACTCCATTACCACCCTCTTGAAGAGGGTGGTAATTTGGGAGTGTTTTGCGACCGCAATTGCGGTCGTAAAACATTCATACATGTGCGACTCGCTATTTAGGAATTGTAAATAGCCCTTTCACATTTTGCATGCGCAAACGGGTCGCAAACCCGTTTGAGCATGCAAAATAGGGTCATACATCTGGCCCTTGGTCTATCCGACGGCAGCCTGCCGTTACAGGCCCTTGGTCCCTGCCGTGAAAGAAACCGAACCAATTGGGCTGCTGCAATTGTACAAGAAACAGGGTTATCAGCATCCAAAGGTGGAATACCACTTGCCATATCCTCTTCTTCTAGAATAGTTTCCAAGCCCACAACAGGCTTAAACTTACAATTGAAGTCTACGCCTATAATTACTGTTGCCCTAGAGTCTATAGAGCTTGCAAAGTTATCCAATATATCTATCACTGGGGATTCCATGCTAGCTACTCTTGGTCCGATATAAACAGTTAGCAGATATATATCTGCTTTGTTTTGTATTTATATTTTTACCCCGATGATATGTGCTTCTGATATTTCTAGTTGAGTTATTTCAATCTTTAAGGTGATTTTGGCCCATATATCTAGGCCTCCTGATGGTCTACCTCTTATTGAAGGTACTGCATTGACACTAAATGTCCTATAACCCAACTTATGTGGTGGTTCCAATGCCCAGGTTTCTTGTAATAGGCAAAAGTCATATTGGTTCATGTACTCTTGCCATTCTGTATCTATTAATTTTTGTTTCAACCCTGCTATATTCCATGATACTAGGTGTTTGATAGCTAGCAGGGGTTCTTCATAGATAGACAGATAAAGGTCTAGCTTGTACGGCATCTTCTTCTATGGCCTCACCCCACACACTAGGATTTCCCTGTTGCTTTTGAAGGGAATTTTCTAGAGTTAGATTTCCTTTAACTTTTATCTTTGGCTGTGTAAAGGTACACGAGAGCCTGTCACATAGAGCCAGTGTGGATTTCTGTGTTATCAGTCAGTCAACGGCCTCTAGATAGTTTTGGGTGTGGTCAGGATTAGAAGATTTTTCAAGATTTGCATGCACTGTTTGGCTCCCTCTTACATCACTACTGGGTCTGTTCAACTTAAATCTCACGAAGGAGTTGGAAGTAGGGCACGTTCTTAAGTCTAATGCATTTACACCATTAACTAGATTCTTTGTTTTAAGAACAAGGAGTATAGTGACGAAGGTTTCATTTTTACTCGACAAATGTTCCACTTTAATTATATCAGAGCGTATTACTGATAAGCATTTAAGTTTACGTCTTATCCAATGTATTGCCTTATTTTTTAGTGAATGTTTGTCTCTCCTGTGAGAAAAAGGGTTTTGTTTTGGGGCATTAATCATGACAACTTTCCAATCCGCAGGTCTAGAGCTGTCGTTATTTGTATTTTTAATTGGGGTCTGCCTAAAATCTGGATATCTGTTATTTGGGCATGGCTTCAACTGCGCAATTTGTAAGTCCAGCTCCCAACTTCTGTTTTTTGTGTTTCCTGCTAACAAGTTGTAGTGCCCCCCTAAATTATGATTGTGTTGTAATTTGTTATTATCAATATAATTTTGTTCCGCTCTCAACCTTCTCTTATACGCATCCCCTCTCTCATGCCTTGCTCCTACGGTACTGATGTTCCTCCTCTCCCGACTTTTTTTTATCAACCTGATCTTGATCTTGAGGATCAGCATTCGAGACCCTACCAGTTTGCTTGTGTAGCTGTAATGTTGTATCCTTTGCTTAGTAGTTTTGTCTACCTGGGGGTCATCCTGTAACTTCCTATAATGTCCATGAGTTTCCTCTGTAGCAACATCCCTTTCTGCATTACACCTTGGTATATAAGGTTCTCAATTAGTATTTCTAAATTGGCAACCGCCTTAGCTAGAGCATCTAACCTCTGCATTAGGTCTGTTACTAGCTACTAGTGTTAATTTGCACCCCGTACACCAATGTTGCGTGCTCACTCAAAGGACAGTAAATTGAAGTCATTTGAGCTTGCTGGTTACTATGTTGTGTAGGCATGTTTAAGTTAGGATTTTTCGTAGGAGGATGAACAGTGCCGTCTTCTGACGTTGTTAAAGAGGCTAATAGCGAGTACCTATTTGAGCACGCAATAGTCGGTGTCACCTCCTCGCCTTTAGCAGTGTGATTTGGGTCCTCTAGGGCTAGGGAGTTCGTTGTCTGTAGATCTTCGAAATCGCTTTGGGGGGAGGCATAGGTGCTGGTTGTGGGATAACTATTTCAAGGGGCAGGATCTCAATAGTTGCCTCTGTTTCGCCTAATCTTGGGATACTTTCTATCTGGGAGCTTGGCTCACATTTTCTATGAAATGCAGTGAACTTTGATTTTTGCTTACTAGCTATTTTACATTTATTACTTAGTATCGACTCTACTTCTTGTATCAGATCGTCAATCTCCTCTAAGGTACAGTTCTCAGCTGCGCTTTTCCTTATTTTGGATGTTTTCTCCTTTACTGGTTCCTCTGTAGCCTTCCGCTGACACACATTAATGGACTCTATTGGATTATATTAAATTATGTTGATAACATTTGGTAGTGGGAATTCTTCTCCTACTACCCCCCTCAGTCAAGCAGTGTATAATGTTCCCTTTTTCTTTTCTAAAATATCATAGGGATGTGTAGATAGTGCAAGGTTTCAGGGACAGTAAGTAATATTGCTAATTGAACAGTCAATCAACCCCTTTAAATCAGTCTCCTTCTATGCGTTTATCAATGACGGCAACCAAGGTTTGAAGGTTTGTGCTCCCCTTGATGCGTATTATGTATGTTTTCAGAACATTCTCACACCACCAGTGATGTATAAAGGGGTACCCAACTATTTCAGATGTTCACCCAGCTGCGTCGTGTTTAAGTTCTGCTCCGGTTTGTGTGTTGGGAAGCAAACAGATTTCAGCTTGAGATTACAATTCGGGAACCTTAGTCAATGTCCATTTCCAACCGAGAGAGGAAAAGATGAAAAGCAGAGGCTTACCAGGCAAACAGAGGGTATTGCGAAGCGTCAAAGCCAAGAGGGGTGGCCCTGCCCTGCCTCTTCTAGTCGCTAACGGACACAGGCACCTTATTAGGTGTTGGTGATCTGCTCCACCTGTGGATCACAGCAGGGATTGTGGGGCTTTGAGTCCCCAGTGGCAGCAGCAGGGGCGGCTCCTCCATGTGGGCGGAGGAGCGTCGCCCCACTGCTTTCTTGCAGTGAGAGAAGCAGACTCATAAAATTGTATAAATACCATTTTATGTTTCTGCTTCTCGCACTGCGAGAAAGCAGAAGAATTGTTTGGTTGGGGGTGGGCGGGCGGGTGGTCGGTTCAGGGAGGAGTGGCTAGCCCAATGTTGTGGGTGCTGACTGTTTGGTCGGCCCCATGGCCGACCAAACCAGTCATGCACACTCTCCCGTTTTCTCCATGGAGGCTGCATGCAGCCTGCATGGAGAAAACGGCCTCCCCATAGACGCCTGTGTGGTCGGCGTCCCAGCCAATCACAACGCTGCCATTGTAGCGTTGTGATTGGCTATGGGGAGGGAGGTTGCGAGGGAGGTTGCCTGCGGCTACTTCCTGCCAGGATGACGCGACGCTGGACCCGACCGCCGAAGGTGTATTTTAAAATAAAATATTTATTTAAAATGTCCCACCCCCTCCCCGCGCGACCCTCCCCCACCCACGAGTCATACCAGCTGCGACTGGGCAGCGGTCGCTCCCACGGCGGTTCTCCCCACACAGATGGGGATCAGCAATGACCTCCTCCCGGAGCTCATGAGTAGACATGGGTACCACACCCTGTGGAACAACAAGCTTCCAGTATATCCAGCAGCAGCCTTTTTTCTACTTTTCTTTTTGTGGGGTTTGTGTTTGATTTCCACCATTTTTTATGCTTGTGGATAAAACGTACTTATTACCTCAATGAGGCTCCCATGAATATGCCCTACATCGTACATGCTGCAACAGCCCAAAGAAGAAAATGAAAGGAACAATTTAGAGAGGAAAGAAAGACTAGGATGGGAAGAATGCAACACAAAAGATGGACAGACATGAGGCCAGAAAACCCCCAGATTCACACATTCATCTCTTTTTAAAACTCAGGAACTGGGTGCGGAGTAGCAGAAGAAAGGGTGTGAACCATGAGGGGACTGGAGAAGGAGAATGCCATTGAGGACATGAACAGAAGCCAGGAAGGAGTTCATACCCAGTGGGGAATGATACCTGGAGAGGGCACCTCCAGCCGAGACGAAGAGATAGGCACAGGGGGCTACCACTGCATGTCCCGGACACACTACAGCCCAGGGTAGGGTCATGGCTTACCAGGTGGATGTTGAGGTGCTGATGACCCGTTTTCCACTCTTCCTCTTCCTGCAGTCAATAAGTGAATAAGGGGGTAGGAAGACACAGAAACGAGAGGGGTGTGAGAGAAAAAACACTGAGAGCCACCCACCAGCTTAATACAAAATGAAATAAACCCACCCAGGCCAATTCTTTTTTTTAATTCAATGTACTGGGCAACAAGTTCTCTATTGAAAATGCTAATTAGAAAATACATGGTACAACAAGAAAATAGAGAGGAAAATTAATAAATGGAGTGACAGAGAATAGTGTTATGCCAGAAAGACCGGATCAATCAATCAATCAATCATATCATTTGTAAAGCGCACTACTCACCCGTGAGGGTCTCAAGGCGCTGGGGTGGGGATTGCTGCTACTGCTCAAAAAGCCAGGTCTTGAGGAGTTTTCTGAAGGTCAGCAGGTCTTGGGTCTGCCGTAGGTGGATGGGGAGGGTGTTCCAGGTCTTGGCGGTGAGGTGGGAGAACGATCTGCCACCGGAGGTCGCTCTTCGGAAGCGGGGGACTGTGGCGAGGGCGAGGTCGGCGGAGCGGAGCTGGCGGGTGGGGGTGTAGAAGCTGAGTCGTCTGTTGAGGTACGTTGGTCCGGTGTTGTGGAGTGCCTTGTGTGCGTGGGTGAGGAGCTTGAAGGTTATCCTCTTGTTGACCGGGAGCCAGTGCAGGTCTCTTAGGTGGGGTGTGATGTGGCTGCGGCGGGGGATGTCGAGGATCAGGCGTGCAGAGGCGTTCCGGATAAGATAATCAGGGTGCTTAAACTAAGAAAATAAAACCCAGGGAAAGGAAAATCAAGCAAGAAGTGAGAATATAGAAAGGGGATGGACTTAGACAGACAAACGCAAGATTTTTTTAATCTATTATTATTATTACTTTTATTTTATTTTCCTTTCGTAGCACTACTACCTACCATTTTGTTTTCTCGAGGGTCTGAGAAGAGGGGGTCCTGCTGAGCTCCAGAGGTTGGACACCTGAAAAAGAACAATTATCAGAAAGAAGAAGCCTAATAAAAAAAGCATTTTACGAGGTGAAAACCGATAACCATTGTTACCCTAAGAAGTGCAAGCCCTGTCTTCATAGAATAGCATCCTAATAAAGAAAACAAGAATTTCCTTAGATGCCATCTCCTTATACCATTTTTTTGTTGTGAATCCTAACCCCATGTTTCATAATCCTTACATTTGTTAGATTTTTCTGCTGACAAAGAAATGTTGATTATTAAAATATTTTTATGCATTTTTCTTACATGTTGAAAACATAGATTTACATTTTAGAAGGATTTCGTGAAGTGCCCGTATGAGGAAAATTAGTTTGTTATTGTATTGCTTATAATTTGTATCTAAATCTGGAAAATGTACCTTGTAGATATCCATCAATATTAACATGCTGGTATTCAGATTATCCTTCAGATTCAGAAATTCTTTTAATGTAGAATGTTCTCCTGTAGTTGCTTTCTGAATGCGAATGTTGCAAGATGTCAGTTTCACTTCAAATAAAAACATGGTTTTCATGTAGAAATAGGTTTTTTTTTTAAAAGATGAACAATATATTATAACTTCCATTTATTATTTCTTTAGCTCCATTTTGTTGGAATCTTGTAGATCATTTTTGAGTGCATTTATGATTGTTTTTACAAATTATAAGGCACTATTATGTCACCTTTGCTCAGCTCAATCAGACATGTCTGCTTCGGTCAGTGTTCTCCTCATTAGTGTCCACAACATTTTAGATACTACTTTCTATTCTTTTTTATGTGCAATTGTTTTATAGCTTACAAATATATGTATTTCAGTGAAAATTATAGGGTTTTAATGACTGAATCATATATTACATTTACCGCATTGATTTAAAAAAAATATAATATAGTAGAGCGTTGAGAAATAGTCTCCATCTTGGTTGTGAAGGTTAGAGAATCAGATTTACTTTTATCTAAAAAATGTTTTTATTTTTAAATTTATTTTCAGGATTTAAATTTTCATTTACATTCATGCATAATAATATAGTTTTTTTTTAAAAAGCAAAGGAAAAATGCATAGCATGCTGGAAAGACATGCAAGGTGAATGTATTTTAAGAAGAGGTATATTAATTGCAATGCAATGGCATGTGTGGTCAAAACTGTATAGTAAAATGACACAAAGTTATATAAAGCAATGTAACGAATGACAGGTATAACTACAGATTCATTCTGTCATATGCATGTCACTACATCGACTACCCTAAGTGAACTGTTTGGGCTGATCACTTGATGAATGTAGGGTGGATCACCTTGAAATGGCTTGCTGCTTTTCTAAAAAAAGCATTGTATAGTCAAACGATGTTATGGCCTGTACTCGAAAATATATACATGCAGTAGAGTACAATACATAATTGCAATACCATATTTATGCTTAAAGAGGATTATTTGCTGTGTGCCCAAAGGCTCTCAGGTTATTGAAAGGGCAAGATGTCAGCGTTAGAGTGGGAGTGACACCACAGAGCTCCCAAGCCTGAGTCAAATCAAAGTCCCCTCAGTACCATCTCCTTGACCCCACTACTGCTGGCTTATTGGAGACTATGATGAGACTTCGGAAGGAGTAACAGGTTCTTAGTGAAGCCATGCTTGGTTGAAGCATGCCTATCTGGATGTCTGCCATATCGGTATGCTGGAGATGCCTCGCTGCAGATTTGTCCAGTCGAGGCTGCTTGCTGACCGCAACTGGAGAACTTCCCTCCCAACCATTCAGCTACCTCATGGGTTGTGGGGGCACACAATAAGGGCTTTTATGGGGACTCAACAAGGATCTTGGAGATTGGTGATGCTTAGAACAATGAATGTGTCCTTGTGTAAAGTAACTGGTGCTAAGGTAAAGCGCTTCAATACCTTCAGGTGGTGTTTGCACTATATAAACTTCACAATTTTTTTTTTGAGAAGCAGAGTCGGGGGAGGAGGGGATCTGTGTAACAGAGTTCAGAGGGGCAAGCAGCGACGGGTTGGAGGTGGATGGGCAACCAACAGCAAATGCGGGCTGCCACGGGGAGAGTAAGTGATTTGTCCCTAATCACAAAAGATAAAACTGAGGCCCAGGCTAAGGAGACGATGTGGCATCCTCTTGGGAGAGGATGTGGCGTAAGGGCCTGGGAAACCGGGGTCGACTTTGGGCGTCGGCTTAACATCCTTGTTTCTGGGCAAATCGCTTAATTACCTGTGCCCACAAAAATTATGTATCCTTGAGTAAAGGTACTGGTGCTAATGTAAAGCGCTCCAATACCTTTGGGTTGTGGTGGCGCTGTATAAAACTGCACAAAAAATGTAACTGGTGCTTATAAAGCACTCCACTACCTTCGGGTGGTGTTGGCTAAATATAAAAGCGCACCAAAAAAATGTGAAAAGCAGAGTTGGAGGAGGAGGGGATCTGTGCAACGGAATTCAGCGGGTCAACCAGCGATCGGCGGGAGCTGGACAGGCAACCAACAGCAAATGCGTGCTGGATTGGGCAATTTTTTGACTTGTTTCTAATGTTTTCCTCACACTTGTGCTTTAAAATGCTATATTTGGATCCCTTTTTTCAACAATTTGCTGAAAATATGTGGTGCAAAATTTACCTTTTGAATCAATTTTTTCAAAATTTTCTTGTGGGGAGAACCCCCCTGCATCCTCCTATTGCACTTTAGTCTCGCTCGGTTTGCTCGCTCGCTCATTATACTTGGGTAGAAAATTGCAGCCCAACACTTTGAAAATCCACTAGCAGCCACTGGTGTGCACTTAGCTTACCAATCACTTCTCTCCTAGATAGAATGCAACAGCTTTGCGGTATTGATATTCTTTCAGATAGTGTGCTTGGCTGTTCTTATTGATCTTGATTGCTTCAGCAAAATAAAATATGTGCACCTTACCGTAAGAACGGCCATTGATATACCACAAAACTGGCTTGAAAACAAAGAGCCAAAAAAACAAGGAGTGATTAAAAAAAAAAGAATTGAAGCCAGTCAGTAAACAAAATCCAATAGTTATAAAAGCATATATAATGCCATTTGTGTTAAAAATTAGTTGGAAACTTTGAATCTCTGGTGCTGAATGGGCTGTTCAAAGAGCAAAATGTCTCATTTCCAGAGGACAAGGATACCTCTTTCTAAGTTAGGATTACTATGAGCGTATTTAATTTATAAATGTGTGTTTATCATATCCATTTTCTGCCATGAAACACTTTCAAAAACTTTTACTGGAGGAGGGTGAAATGTAATTCCACAACATGTCGCTATTTTTGAACAATTAACAAATACTTTGAATCTTGGGCCATCCCACAATAGGAATCAGTTGTTTTAATTACAAAGTCATTGTTATGTAACAGAGTAGGTATAAGAGGAAATGAAAGGAGTAGGTGATGTGAGGAGTTTACAAGCAAGGTTAAGCTTCAAAGGTTTACAAGCACTGTGGACAGTTATGGCCTCACAAAGGAGTGAGTATCCTAAAGAATTACTACATGAAGATGTGCTAATGAAAGCAGAATTGCTATTAACCAACCAATGGAACTCAAAAGGAAAACTTTAAGCGTAATGTAGACATTTATTGTGTATGAATTAATACCATACATGGGGTGTATTTTTCTGGCAGCCATAGAAATGAAAAGCAGCGATAGGCTAATAAATTACTCTATGCAACAACCACATACAATGTGGATCTTCATTGTTAGAAAAAAGGCATGCTTGATAGCGGCAAGGCAAGAGAATGACTCTTTTTTGGAGACTGTTATCTGCGTAGCAGTGTGATTAAAAATAATAAAATACTTGTTTCAATGATCAATAACCAAGGCACTGTGTGTGCTTTGAGTATTTGCAGTGCTCAACTTAATTTTGTCAGTCCAGGCATTTGAACTTGTCCATGTTGCAAAGAATTTTAAAAGATTTAAATTAGAAGAGGTGATAGTAGATATAGTATAGATGTGTTTACACAGTTAGAAAGCCATTATCAATATCTTGGGCAGTGGTTTCCTCAGTTCCCTGTTAGCTTCCCCGACCCTTTTTGCTGATTTTTTCTCCCTGAGTATGCTTGTACTTTTTGCTCTTTTGTAGCGGTGTAGATTATTCTATAAACTTTTGGGGCATATTAACAACAGGTAGTCACTAAACGCGCTCAGCGCGGTTTGTGCTATCGCTGGATTTATACGCCATGATAGCGCTGTATTAACAACGCTCTGCGCATTGGCGATGACAAATCCAGTGATAGCCGGCGAAAACCCCTTCAAGGCAAGTATTCCGGCGAAGAATGGACAGCCATACCGGCAGAGCTCGCAGATACGGAGGGGTGGATTAAACTTCATAATCCACCTCCCCATAGGATATTATTGCTAAGTCTGCTTTTTAGCAGACGTTAGGGTCTGGCGATAACAGGATCTCAGCGCGAGTTCAGGCAGCACTTCGCGGGTCAGCTGCCGGCTTGTTGATTTGGCGAAGCCGTGTCAGCGGGTACTGCAATGCTGTTTTACCTCAGAAACGCCTACTTTGCATCTAATTAGCGATGCAGGGCGAGGCGTTAGGAAAACAGCTGCTAACATGCGATAATGCATGTTAGCGGCGCATTGCTGATATCGCGCTATTGTCATCACCGCTTTTCCGGCGCTACGCGCCTGGAAAGCAGCAATGATGTCCGTTGGTAATATGCCCCTTTGTTCTTTACAGGAGGTTGTCTTTAACAAAATCACTCAAGTCCATATGTTTATTTATTTTTTCCTTTTTTAACAGCATTAATACCAGAGCATTACAGCCACCTCTGACATAATTTCTCTAAACCTATAGGTTGTCTCTTTCATACGAGAATGTTCATTATACAGCGGACCAGCAAGATTTTCTTTCCATTTCCAATCTGTAAAATGTGTCAAATTAATTTTAGTAATTGATAGAGACTTCAAATCTGAAAGGGAAGCAAAACTCATGCAAGTAGTTTGCTGCACAGTTTCATTTAAAAGATAATTTCTCCAGGAATCACACATGCTCTGAACAAGGGATCATTTTCTGAAGTAGTTAAAATTTAGTTCTCAAACACTTTTCTCATTTATATTTTCTTTCTAACATCTGTAACATTGTTCTAGAAATTAATCAAAAAATGTGGTGAATATATGCATATATGAGAGGTAATCAAAATGTTTCAGGCTCTTGGAAATGATAAAATGCAGACAGTTCACGTTTGTCATTTGTCTGAAAACATCTAGAACTGTTGGTTGGAGGACTTCTTCAATGCTCTCATTATTTAAAATAGTATCCTTCCCTTGGGGTGTTTGATCAATGAATGTAGTGGTGCTCATAATGATGAAAACAGAAGACCTAGCTGATGATTATCTGTCTCAAGAAACAGACCTTCATTGTCCAAAGAAGCATATGAACCCAAGTCAGTCATCTGTTAAAAGGAACAATGACATATACATCACAGGTGATGATTTAACAGCACGCTTAGGTAGGTTGGTCGAAATTGTGACTATTTTGGCTCAATAATGAAAAAAAATACCTTTCTGTAAATATTGTGTATTTTAATATTATATTCCGTGGACATTAACTATCCAGTGAAAGCAAAGGATTGGCATCAGGCGTCCTATAGAAATGTGCTACTTTACTTACCTCCAAATACACTGCAAAAGTTGCAAACCCTGTTCTGAGGTTTGTAGGTTATAGATGAGGCCACTTTTCTAAATGCAAGTAGGTTATGATACTATTGCTAATTACCATAAAGAGAAGTACAAAGCACCTTTGAAGTGAATGAGTGGATGCCTTCATTTCGAAAAGTGGAATTAAAACGAAATTGTTGTGAATTGCTTTTTGAAAGTATATTATGGAAATTTGGTACAGACACACTGCCAATAAAACATTTTGTAAATATTTCTGATGCCTCTAAAATTTGTACATTTGAACAGTGAATAAATAGCAACAGCAGAAGACAAACATTTGCATGAAATGCATCAATAATTGGCTTTAAAGATGTGAAAGTCATAATGGTTACACTATGTATAAAACATCCTTAATGTGTTGATCTTAGCCATTCGACAAAGAGATCAGTCCGAGGGTTAATTGAGCAAGAAAGGAAGATGCTCTGCAGGAAGGGCAGCAAATAGTTGTTTATATTGGAAAAACCAACCCATTGCCAGTCAAAGAGGCTCCTAGCTTGAGAACTGCTGTATAATCAGGAATTATGAAGCATGGGTTTCATGTACATATTTATGTTTCTGTGTGCAGGTGTACTCCTGTTTGAAACTATGACATTCAAATATTTTTTAATGTAAAGTTTAAGGGATATGCCCCATTGTCACTTTGTGTTGATTTTGTTATTGTAAATGGGTGTTACATGTGCTTCTATATTGGGGTTTTTCTGTGCAGTTCAAAATACTTCTCCTTTGCAAGCTTTGGGTTTATAGTGGCTGAAGTGGTTATTCAGAGTTTGGAAGGGGTGGAAACATAGCAAAGACCTGTGGTTGTTCCACCTGTGTAGTTCCAATTATATATCAGCCAATTTTTGATGGACATCCCACATCCTACAAACTCAACATAATACCTTAGTTTGTCTCATTTATTTTGGGTGTAGACACCATGCTGCTTGTTTATCGATTTAACAAAATGGTTTATGGAAAAGGTTTCCTATAATTTACTTTACATCTATCTCTTTTTTGTAAGCTCCTTTGTGTTTACTTAGATCAGTAGCACGATCAATTATGCAATCAGTTTAAAATGTAAAACACTTTGTTACATTGTGAGAAAAATATTTCTATCCTATTGGAACCTACGACAAAATACAGAGGCCAACAGGAATACATCTTCACTCTCCCCTTGACTTTTATGGTCATTTGAAACTTCCAGAAAATATGACCTGAGGAGTCTTGAACTAAAAATGTGAGACTGTACAAAGTGCACACGGGTTGAAAGGAAGATACACCGACAGAGTCGTTGACAGAACTGAACTGCCACGTGCTATTTATAGAACTTTAAAGAAAGGGTAAAGAGGTAAAGGTAAATGTTGCAGAACAAATAATTACATGATTAACCTGCTTGGAATTACTAATGTCAGGTCGCTCCTTAAAAACAATATTTCATGAAAAACTAACAGTACCATTGATTGTGTAGCCAATAATGTATTAAATGTAATTATGGTTAGGGTCTTTCATTTGTGGCATGATGTCCAGGTGACAAGTGCTATTTAGACTTTCTTTTATTTCACACCAGTTTTGGGGTATAAACATGAAGTTTAGAAAGCCACTTGTCAAGGAGGGCATATCATCCACCTTATTTTTGCTTCCTCTAATTTAATCGAAACCACCTTCAATATACCCATTCCATTGACAAGCAGTATTCCGATTCAAATCAATATCACAAATGTCATGAACATTGCCATTCGCATACCTGGCCTAACTCCTTCGCATCCTTCCTCGGCTCTAAAATGAAGCTTGAGTAAGCCATCCTGATTTTCAAACAGCTTTGGGCCCCGACTTTGTTATCCAACTTTCTAGAAGAACATTCCATAGCATTCAACAATTGCCTGAGCACTGCTTTTGAACAGACAATACCTCACACTAAAAAATGCACACCCCCCTTTACCAGACCAGTAGGTCAGTGATATACCATTGAACAGAGTGTAGAGAGACTTCAGGCTCAATAGGCTGAGAGGAAGTAGTGTCTGTCCTACTCCCCTGAGAAACTACAGGCTTAGGAATCACAGCTCAGATATTACAAGAGCAGGCTCAATCAGGCAAAGTTACCTGTGATAAGAAATTGATTCAGGAAGCTGCCAACACAAACAGTGTACTGTATAGCATGGTCAGAGAGCTTGCAAACCCTTCCAGTGTGTCCTGCACCATTTCGCTGCTCACAAAACCTGTGTGAAAAACGAATCCCCCCCATACTGAGAAGATGTGTCTTTTATGTGATAGCATCAAAGGAGATTTATGTCATCAGAGCCAGGCATGGGAGAAGCAATCTACCCCTCAGCAAGTGTGGATTCTACACCATTTTTTAAAAGAATCTCAAACCCACCATTTGTTATTTTCAATCAAATCAGTATCTAACGCTGATATCTATCCAGCCAGGATTTTACATATATTATCCCTTTGATCATTCCTGCTCTATCCTTGCTTCTTAAGGACTCCTTTGGCTCAGGAACCATTCCTTTGACCATGAGGAAGAGTGTTGCCAAAACCTTATTGAAGAAGCCCATCCTTGACACCCAGACCAAATGCAATTCCAGACCAATATCTTTTCTCCCTGCTCATGCTAAACTGTGATAAATAAATAACTGGCTCAATGGCTCTCTAATCGTTTAGAAAACTATGAACACTTAGATACAGCATAGGCTTCATTGATTTCAGGCATTGGTACAGAAATGGCTCTCATCTCAGTGTTACATGATCTAAGGATGAGCCTATACACTGTACACCACACAGGACCTATTTTGTTGGAAATTTCCACCTCATTCGATATGGTCAACCACTTCTTTCTACTCAACTGCTGGCTGTATTTGGATTTGGTGGCTCCACCCTAGGTTCTCATCTTTTCTATCAAGTCATAGCCAATCTCTTGCGGCCACCATATCCAGTGTTGTTTCACTCAGAGCTTTTACCACCAAAACCAATGGCTTCTGCAGAGGCTCGATAACAACATAGCTTTCGGTAAGGGACCCTCTCCAGCCGGGGTCTTGGATCTCACCCCACAGGAACATTTTTACTTCAATTTCAGAGACTAAGTCGGACAGTAAAAAGACAGTCTGGGATGACCCGCTTGGTGTATCTAACCTCTAGCCCATTGAGGTCAGGCTGAAATTGTACCTACGGCTCTTGTTTTTGTATTACTGTCGTTCTGACCTCATCTTCTACAGCATTTAGGCTAGTCTTGACTTCATTTCATTGTCACATATATTAGAGATCAGCAACACACATTTGAGACTTACGCTAAGATGCTTGTGATGGTTACGGGAAACAATATGATTAGAGAATGTACAATTGCAAAATTTCCTTCCAATATCTTATTTTGTTTGCCATAGCCTAAGCTATTTTTGGACTACTTAGGGGCCGATTCCGATTCGGGCCGGAATTCTCTCCGACCGAGCCGGACCCGGAGAGAATTCCGACTGAATCGGACCCTAGCAGTCCGACCGAACGAGTACGATGCGTTCGCATGCTATCGGACTCGATTCGGTCGGACTCCCATTGAAGTCAATGGGAGCCTGTCGTACGACGCGCGTACGCGGGCTCCCATTGACTCAATGGGTGCGAGGCGGTCAAGGGCGCCCCTACAGCGTGTACGCGTCCATGCGCATCGCGGCGCACATGCACAGGTAGGGGGACCCATGGGTCCCCCTGTGTGCGACTCGCGCGCCTACGCGTACAGGGGTCCGACGCAGACCCCCAAAGTCCGGCTCCGACAGCTTTTTCGAGCCGGACGGCGCGAGTCGGTCGGAGTGGTCGCGGCGCGCATCGTACTTACCCGGCCGGGAAACGTCTCCATAGCGCGGTGCGAGTCGTGTCCATGCGAGTCGGTCGGAGCGTGTTGAAGCCTGCGTTCGAGTCGGTCGGAGATTTCGCGGGTGCCTGCATCGTACTCGCTCGGCCGGACCCGCGTACGATTCGGTCGGGAAACAGGGCTCCGAATCGGATCCGGTAAATCCGAATCCGATTCGGAGCACTACCGGACGAGATCGGAATCGGCCCCACTATGTCGGTTTTGCAAATTGTGGATGTTGGGATGATTACTTCCAGATATATTTAAAATTGGCTTTAATTAGACTGCTAAATTTGAAGATGGAATTTTTCCATTTGCGACTTTCTTTTTTTTTGCACCAGCCACATGTATTTGATGTTCTCTCATTAATCTTTAGTATGTTCTCATGTCATTATATTATGCCAGTGTTATTTGGTTTTCCAGCCGGTTTCCTATTTGTAATATGATTATGAAATAATTTGCATACATGCACATCCTTGATGTCTTGGAAGCTATACCTAATTGAGATGTGAAATGCAGGTGTAGCTTCTCATGAACCTGCTCACTTGGCTTTCTTATGACTAAGGGACTGATTTTGAGTTTGACAGACAGGTATTTACTCAGTCAGTGTGACTGAATAAAGTACTTGTTGCCCTGAGGTTGTACCCGTCAGCCAAACTATGAGATCTCTGTCAGCCCAGGGGACATCTTTACATGTACATGAACCACCATCAAGCCGGTTCCTTTAAATGCATTGAAAGTTTGACAGACCACTCAATCAACAAGATGTAGCTGAATGACAAACTTTCGGTGTTTCCTTTATTTTCAAAAATAAAATGCCAAAGTGGGATATTTCTTTTTGTAAATAAAAAACAGTATTAAAACTCCCATGGCATGGGGGGTCAGTTAACATTTTCACTGACCCTTATCTTCAGGTTTTACCTGGAGGTGACAGACAGTGAAAACTGGCCATTTGTCCACCCACTCTAAATAGGGTGGGTGGACAAATGGCCAAACCTCGATGGACTTTACCCTGTTGGGCCATAGAAGATGCATGTCAGTGGTGGAGACGGAGTAGTCTCCGGTGTTGACATACTGAAGATCCACCCAGCTCTAAATGAAGCAGGAAGACCTTCAGTTGGCAGAGAGGGTATTCCGTCACCGTTACAATGGAGTAGCCTCTCTGCAAAACTATAAATCGAGCTCAAATTTCTTCTAGCTGATTAGATCAAATGTTTAATTACAATCTAGGGAGACTGTTTATATTGTCTTTTATTAAATGAACTGACCATCTCAATTAAACAAAGAAATGCAACAATATGGTTCAAGACTATAGGCTCTTCATAAAACCTTCCTTCTACTTTCAATATGATTTCCTCTTCTGTACCCACTCTATCGTATTTTAAAGGATTATCTGGGTGAACAATTTTGCTAGTGCGACAATTAGTCTTACAAATTGTTCAGTTGCTGAATTGCTTAGGTTTTCCTTCTTGCACAAGGGCATTGATTCGCCTCAATTGTGGAAATGTATTTCCAATAGCAAATTTTGGTTGAATGTTAATGTGTTATGATTTTCTCTGCTATGATTACCTCTTTTTTTCCCCGTAGTTTTATATAGCGCAAACTTGACCCAAAGGTATCAGGTATCAGAGCGCTTTACATGAGCACCAGTTGCGTTACACAAGGGCACATTCATTTTTTGTTAGGCACGGGGAGATTAAGTGATTTGCCCTGAATCACAGGATGTTGAGCGTCATTGCTGAGACTCAAACCCGGTTCCTCAAATTTGAGATCGACAGCCCTAGCCATTAGGCTACATCCTCTTATGCTCCATACAGTGGATGTACTCTTCAAACTGGCAAACTTGTGATTTGGTATCCTTTACTGTGCTTTCTCCATTGCCTGACTCATCCTCCTGAAATGTAACCTGTCACACTTTGCCTTGCTACGAAATAGTATAGATTTTTACTGTGTATGTACAAACTTTTTATTTCTCTATAATCTTTTATCATATCAAATGATAGTATTACCCTACTGTTGCCTTTTAGGTTGGGATTTTGGAAATCAAAAGGGGCTTCTAGAGACCTATTGGATTCAATAGGTCTTAATTTACTGGGAATAGATCTGGGACTCTAATGTTTAGCGTCACGGCATTCAAGCCCATATTTACTATAATTTTGTGTCATGGGTGCCCCACTTTTTTGGTGCAGTCACAGCGCAAAATGCTAGTCAAGATATACGAAGCCATGCAAGGACCTATTTGCATCACTTTGCTTGGCTTTGTTAAAAGGAAGTAATGCAACGCAGTGCCTTGCACTGCATTGCAATACACTGCATTGGGTATGTTTTACATGGGTGGGTCATGGGCCTTCCCATGCATCCACCCATGTACTTTGATGCCACCCCAGATTTACTAAATGCAGTTAATCTGAGCTTGAGCTAAAATGGTGTGCCTACCTGAGAGAGGCATAAAGAGGAGAAATATCTTCATTTCTCCTCTTTACTTGCCTTTTACATATGTGCTACATTCTGCAGCACACATAGAAACAGGAATATGCCTCTAAAGATTGATTTATGAAGGAAGATATCCCTTCCTGCAACAAAACAACCCTTTCCATAATTCAGGAATCCTTCCACCATGTTTCTAGGGTGCCTGCATTGGCACTAGGCTGTCTGAAGTGAGCCAGCGCTATGAAAGAGCAGAAGTGAGCCATATTTTAGTAGATTTAGCACATTTCTGCTCTCTCCCTTTCGCGCAAAGCAGTTCAGTAAGTTGTCTTGCTGTGTTGTGTTGGGTGAAAGTTTAGTAAATCTGGGCCTCACTGTCTGCCAGTTTTGTGATGCCTTCTTTGTTTGCTCCGTCCATCAAAAATGTTCCCTCTTCTTCTTTTTAAGACACTTGCTCTACCTGTTCTTTTAACTTTGGGGTTTTGGTGGAATGAGCAGTAAGGTAGATTATACAGGTTACTGATATGTTGATTCTTATATAATACTTGTTTTTATAAAGCTCTTGACAACACACATTTGCAATTTCTAAGCACTGTAAATGACAAGTATTGCTATTAAATTGCTGTGTTTTAGGGACGGCTCTCCGCCCCCACTCCAACGGCACAGCGTAATGCTGCTTGCGTAATTCTTCTTTTGTACATAATTTTATTCCTGGTTTTCCTTTCTTTCGTCATATATTCCACTCTGATTCCTCTTTTTAGTTTCACACGAAAGGTAACATGCCAATTTTCAATGGTTTCTCATGTTCAAGATTGTCCATCCGGACCTTATTTCAAGAACAAGTACAGACGCAAACAAGTTCATCCGAAGCATTATTTTATTAACCCAATGCATTTCGGGCACATCGAGCCATTTGTCAGGGGTAACTAAAAACAACAATGAAACAAGCATCATTATTTTTTCCAACATTACATAATCTAAACAGCAGCCGTGACAAATTAGTTGCACCTCAAGTCCCTTCTGAACAACGCCTTTCACATTCACTTTAATCTTCCATTAGAAAATCATTTAAGTATCATACCATGTATTAATGCCAAAACCATTGACACTGCCTGGTTCCAACTCACTTCCCTCTATTATCTCTCCCTTATCACAAACGGTAATTACCTCTGACATGCACCCGAACCCTGAACTAAACTTCACATCTTCTCGATTTATGCCTTTCTTAATTTCACCTGCTACCCTGTTCCCCTCTCTTCCACGCAACCATACACTCAACCCTCCTCCTTGTGCAACTGTTATTACACCCACATCTTACTTTACCGCATCTCAACCGTGTACCCATCCCCACTTACAACTCAGCTTCATCACGCTTCTTATCATTCTCACATTCTCACTGCTCCACACTATCATACTGCCCTCCCCCCTCTCTAATACCCACATCATTCACTCATCTTCCTGTCACCCTCACAGTCTCATTGAAGCCGCATAATGCAACCAACTGCTTATCTCTCCCCCGTTGTCACTCTTTACTAGCACACATACTCGAGAACAATTTCAGCTATATTCTAACCCGAAATCACATTCTATATACCTGCCTCAACCAAGTGACATGTCCCTCCTCCTCACGCAGTTGCAAGGAAAAATGTCTCCCATGTTTTTCAAGAGCGCCGATTTTAAACACGCTCACATGGCCTAACCCCTCCTACATTTCTGGCAACCAATTAACAACCTGATTAACCCACCCTCGCTGGAACCATGTCCTAGATTCCTAACTACTACCATTCCCATAATGCACTAAGACAACACATTTAAACATCTCAATGAAATTGCACAAGTGGCGTATTAGTGAAAAAATGAAAAATTGGTGCATTAAGTACAACGGCACGCCTAAACATATTAAAAAGATGATGATCATTGCTACAAATGTCTTTCAATTCAAGTTAATGTTCATTTAAATGCCCCTTCAGTAAAACATTGCTGGATGCACACGATCTTCCGCCTTACATGTGATGATAGCACTTTTCTCAGGATTCCTAACAGACTCCATCTTGACATTGGGTGCAAACCCGTGGTGAGGCAGGGTTATGAAGACTACATATTTGAAAATAGGGAATGCACACCCGCTTGAAACAATTAATTCATCCATGTTAGTCCTCACCATTCATACATGGTTGCGTGCTCATTGGTATGGTGCCCTGCACTAACGGCACCTGAGTATTAAATTGCTGTGTTTTAGGGACGGCTCTCCGCCCCCACTCCAACGGCACAGCGTAATGCTGCTTGCGTAATTCTTCTTTTGTACATAATTTTATTCCTGGTTTTCCTTTCTTTCGTCATCTATTCCACTCTGATTCCTCTTTTTAGTTTCACACGTAAGGTAACATGCCAATTTTCAACGGTTTCTCATGTTCAAGATTGTCCATCCGGACCTTATTTCAAGAACAAGTACAGACGCAAAAAAGTTCATCCGAAGCAGTATTTTATTAACTCAATGCATTTCGGGCACATCGAGCCCTTCGTCAGGGGTAACTAAAAACAACAATGAAACAAGCATCATTATTTTTTCCAACATTACATAATCTAAACAGCAGCCGTGACAAATTAGTTGCACCTCAAGTTCCTTCTGAACAACGCCTTTCACATTCACTTTAATCTTCCATTAGAAAATCATTTAAGTACCATACCATGTATTATTGCCAAAACCATTGACACTGCCTGGTTCCAACTCACTTCCTCTATCATCTCTCCCTTATCACAAACGGTAATTACCTCTGACATGCACCCGAACCTGAACTAAACTTCACATCTTCTCGATTTATGCCTTTCTTAATTTCACCTGCTACCCTGTTCCCTCTCTTCCACGCAACCATACACTCAACCCTCCTCATGCAGCTGTTATATACCACATCTCACTTTACGCATCTCAGCCGTGTACCCATCCCCACTTAAAACTCAGCTTCATCACGCTTCTTATCATTCTCACATTCTCACTGCTCCACACTATCATACTGCCTCCCCCTCTCTAATACCACATCATTCACTCATCTTCCTGTCACCCTCACAGTCTCATTGAACGCATAATGCAACCAACTGCTTATCTCTCCCCGTTGTCACTTTTACTAGCACACATACTAGAGAACAATTTCAGCTATATTCTAACCCGAAATCACATTCTACATACCTGCCTCAACCAAGTGACATGTCCCTCCTCCTCTCGCAGTTGCAAGGATAAATGTCTCCCATGTTTTCAAGCGCTCGATTTTAAACACGCTCACATGGCCTAACCCCTCCTACATTTCTGGCAACCAATTAACAACCTGATTAACCCACCCTCGCTGGAACGCCACTTGTGCAATTCCATTGAGATGTTTAAATGTGTTGTCCTAGTGCATTATGGGAATGGTAGTAGTTAGGAATCTAGGACATGGTTCCAGCGAGGGTGGGTTAATCAGGTTGTTAATTGGTTGCCAGAAATGTAGGAGGGGTTAGGCCATGTGAGCGTGTTTAAAATCGGCGCTCTTGAAAAACATGAGAGACATTTTTCCTTGCAACTGCGAGAGGAGGAGGGACATGTCACTTCGTTGAGGGAGGTATGTAGAACGTGATTTCAGGTTAGAATATAGCTGAAATTGTTCGCGAGTATGTGTGCTAGTAAAGAATGACAACGGGGGAGAGATAAGCAGTTGGTTGCATTATGCGGCTTCAATGAGACTGTGAGGGTGACAGGAAGATGAGTGAATGATGTGGGTATTAGAGAGGGGGGAGGGCAGTATGATAGTGTGGAGCAGTGAGAATGTGAGAATGATAAGAAGCGTGATGAAGCTGAGTTGTAAGTGGGGATGGGTACACGGTTGAGATGCGGTAAAGTGAGATGTGGGTGTAATAACAGTTGCACAAGGAGGAGGGTTGAGTGTATGGTTGCGTGGAAGAGAGGGGAACAGGGTAGCAGGTGAAATTAAGAAAGGCATAAATCGAGAAGATGTGAAGTTTAGTTCAGGGTTCGGGTGCATGTCAGAGGTAATTACCGTTTGTGACAAGGGAGAGATAATAGAGGGAAGTGAGTTGGAACCAGGCAGTGTCAATGGTTTTGGCAATAATACATGGTATGGTACTTAAATGATTTTCTAATGGAAGATTAAAGTGAATGTGAAAGGCGTTGTTCAGAAGGGACTTGAGGTGCAACTAATTTGTCACGGCTGCTGTTTAGATTATGTAATGTTGGAAAAAATAATGATGCTTGTTTCATTGTTGTTTTTAGTTACCCCTGACGAAGCGCTCGATGTGCCCGAAATGCATTGGGTTAATAAAATACTGCTTCGGATGAACTTTTTTGCTTCTGTACTTGTTCTTGAAATAAGGTCCGGATGGACAATCTTGAACATGAGAAACCGTTGAAAATTGGCATGTTACCTTACGTGTGAAAATAAAAAGAGGAATCAGAGTGGAATATATGACGAAAGAAAGGAAAACCAGGAATAAAATGATGTACAAAAGAAGAATTACGCAAGCAGCATTACGCTGTGCCGTTGGAGTGGGGGTGGAGAGCCATCCCTAAAACACAGCAATTTAATACTCAGGTGCTGTTAGGGCAGGGCACCATACCAATGAGCACGCAACCATGTATGAATGGTGAGGACTAACATGGATGAATTCATTGTTTCAAGCGGGTGTGCATTCCCTATTTTCAAATATGAAGTATTGCTATTACGCACTTTATTAGTACTCAATTAACCAAATTTGCAAGGATGCATGGCTGAGATGGCCTTAAAATGCTAATGTCAAATAGATAAGAGTTGTTGCTTGTGGTGTAGCTTATTGTGTTTTTGCTGTGACACTAGGGATGTCCACGGTAAACGAAGATGCTATAGGGAAACTAGACAAGGAAGCTCTTTCTGATTTCTAAACATTGTTAGGTCTTCAGAAACAAAGAACTGCTGGAGTGGGAATCAGTTTTCAATTAAGAATCTTGGTTTACCAGCACACGGGCTAATTCCCGCTCTTACTGTCTGTCCAGGCAAATGGATCTTTGCCGTTGTTTTAGAGACGATCAGGAGCTGTACATCACATAAATATAATCACAGTTTCTAATTTTAATTTCAGTCAATAATGAGGGTTTGGTATGAGTTAAAGGGTTTTAGTATTCAAACTTTTAATGTCATTTTAATGAAATAACAAGTTAAATTAGTACATTTTAGTCATTAGAATCCTATTAGAAATCAATAAGCAATCAATAAACTTGTAATTAAATGCATTAGGTGCGTTCCATAAAGGAAAGAAAGTCCCTATTATAAGAATGGGGAGAAAATGGTGTAAGTCCCATAAAGGGTTCTGGTTCATGAGAGTGAGACAGTACAAGCATAAAGCTTCAACATTAGAATCAATTAAATAAATCAAAAATGAATCAAAGCATAACTTCCCATAAAGAGAGGTTCAAGAAACTCAGTAGAGTTTCAAAGCAACGTGGACTGGAGATAAATGTGGAAAATGTAAAAAAGTAGTCTGAGCCTACTCTAGAAACACGCACTATAATATACATCACATTTCTGAAGCTTTGAACATGTTGCTCCTTCCATCTCCAGTCAGCCAATCAGCTTTCAATGCTCTCAAGGGAACAGGATCACTCCTCGTCTTCTCACAGGAATACAATAGATCATTGACAGCAATGTGAGTTTGCAACTAAGTTGTATAATTTCTAAGTTCATGTAGGTCATTTTTACCATTCAGGTTTACCTTCCCACATATAAACTACAGTTCTAACCTACTAATATATGAGCTTTATTCATTTGCTAATAATGGTCTACGTAGAAGATGAAACATCAATGTAAGGAAAGAAAGCATTTAGCACAGCAACCATTTATTCTCTTTAAAAATGCTGCATCTTCATATATGAACTTCTTCATCACCCCAAGACTATTTTCTAATCATTTGTTAATAGCGATCTTTGCATAAGTAGTAACATTTTGCAGAAATATATGAAAGCATTTAAGTAATTATTATTGAAATAAACATTTTATGCACGCTAAGGGCCTGATTCCGATTCGGGCCGGAAATCACTGCGACCGAGCCGGACCCGGAGAGATTTCCGACCGAATCGGACTCTGGCAGTCCGACCGAACGAGTACGATGCGCACGCATGCAATCGGACTTGAGTCGGTCGGACTCCCATTGAAGTCAATGGGAGCCGGACGTACAACGCGTACGCGGGCTCCCATTGACTCAATGGGTGCGAGGCGAACAAGGGCGCCCCTACAGCGGGTACGCCTCGATGCGACTCGCGGCGTACATGCACAGGTAGGGGGGACCCATGGGTCCCCCCTGTGTGCGACTCGCACGGCTACGCATACAGGGGGGTCCAACACGGACCCCCAAAGTGCGGCTCCGACTGCTCTTTCGAGCCGGATGGCGCGAGTCAGTCGGACTGCTCGAGGCGCGCATCGTACTTGCCCGGCCGGGGAACGTCTCCATTGCGCGGTGCGAGTCGTGTCCGTGCGAGTCGGTCGGAGCGCTTCGGACCCGCGAACGAGTCGGTCGGCGATTTCGCGTGCGCTCGCATCGTACTCGCTCGGCCGGACGCACGTACGAATCGGTCGGGAAATAGGGCTCCGAATCGGATCTGGTTAAGCTGAATCCGATTCGGTGCCCTACCGGCCGAGATCGGAATCGGCCCCTAAGTGTTTCGGGTCATGTCGACATGTCAGGCAGTGTTGCTTCAGCCATTTGAGGCCTAACACAAGTAAATATGGTTGCTTAACACAATTTTTGCATTTAAACACATTTTGTTTTTCATTAAAGCCTACATGTTAGTTCTGTACATTCATTATAAAATATATTCTTTTTCAATAATAACAAAGCGCACCTACAATCACCAAATTTGCAAGGATGCAAGTCTAAGTTGGCCTTAAAATGCTAGTGTCAAACAGATCAGAGTAGTTGCTTGTCGTGAGCATGTAGCTTAGTGAGCTATTTTACTGTGTCACTAGGTATGTCCACCGTAAAATAGGATGTTATAGGGAAAGTAGACAAGGAAGGTCTTTCTGATTTCAAAACGTTGTTAGGTCTTCAGAAACATAGAACCATCCAGATTACCAGATGTTTACACTTGTGGTTACATGTTATGAATGTGCAAATACCCAGCTAGTCAACCATTTGGCTCCACATTTCATGAATCGGGATTTCTTGTGAAAATGGTTTCAATGTGCCTGTTTTTAAAAGGAAAAACTATGGCAATTTAAAAGTGTAAGTCTTTCATTGGTGCTATTTTGTTCTACTGCAAACTTGTTTTAATGCAAATTTTAGAGAAATAATACAGTTTTTGAGTACGGCTGTGTATATATTTTTTCAGGCTGTATTAAGTTAAAGAGAATCAAGGGTTGGCCCCTGTTATGTGGAGCCTGTTACAGACTCAAATGACACCCCACACTTGTTAACTCTCCCCGATCCCTAGGCTCACACTCCTTTTATTCACTTTCAACCGCGTTACCCAGACCAAACCATTATAAGACAATTTCCCAGTGTCTCAGAGCTCTTCCCTTCCGCTACTGGTTTTTTCTGAGAACATTACATTAAACATTACATTCCTCCCAACCCTAATAATGTTCAAAACAATAGAATTAAATTTAACAGAGAATTATTTAACCAAGACAGCTTGCATTGCCATCACCGCTCACAGTCTTTGGACTAGGTGGATGGAATAGGCTGATCACGAAGATTGTAGCATGGTTGCTCTCACTGAGTCAAACATGTGACCGGCTCCTCTTGGTCTATAGGGTTAAGAAGGTCTTTGGGCTCACTAGATACCCCTACAGACCACTCAGTGCTCAGTCTTGGGCCAGACATATCCTCAGCTGTGTTGGGTCTTCCCTGGACTGCTGTCTAATCATCAGCTGAAGATTCCTGTGGATTATCTCCTGTTCTCCTCGTGTGGGACCAGCCGACACATGGCCTCTGAATTTCTTTTTCTATCAATATTTTTTTTATTGAGTTTAACACAGGATTAGAAGCACATTTCACAAAGGTTATAAACCAAGACTATATGATAAACTGGTATACATTCTAACAATGAAAAAAATCTGGCACAGAAAGTTGCACCACATTTGTGTAAGAAACTCCTATGTATATTTTTCTAATAAGTAGGCAAAGGGTAAAGACATAGAGACCATTGCACTACTTGCTCCAAGGTCAAGAAGAACAGAATATACACAAATTAAGTTCTTAGTAAGAAATGCAATGAGGAAGCCGCCTGCTGCAAATTAGGTTGAGTATAACAGAAATGGGGAGCACATTGAATAATATATATGGGTCTGGTCCGCTAGTCTGTAAATTATTTCATCATGTGAAGCTGATGTTTCCATATCACCACTTAATCAGGCCTCATGAGTGGGGGGAAGACTTTGGTCCCCCCAACTCAGGACACATGCCTTAGTGCTGTAGCCAAACATTACTTCCTATGTCGGGTCAGAGTTAGAATTTTTGATGTGTCATGTAGGATGACCAATGTGGGGGAGAGCACTACTGAGTGTCAATTGAGGCATTTATGGAAATGCCCACATTTGTCCGAAAAGTAAAGAATGATATATTCCTGGTGAAACCTTCTCCATCCCGACACACAGTCATCATTGTGCCCTACTTTTGAATTACTTACCACAGGACTGGCTTGAATGGCAGTCTATATTTGCCACTTGGATGCCGATCACCAACCAACAGCAGATTACCTAGATTCATTTCTGAGGCTCTCGTCCCTCTCTGCTGACTGGACTCGTTATTCTTTCTGCGCCAATTTCTCGACACTTGCACCTCATCAACAGGATCAGGGTGATGCAGGATGACAGCCATAATAGGCCTTCCAGTGTATAAATGGCTCCGGGAACAGCCTGTCATTGCAAGAGGAGTTTGGAGGTAGTTGCAGACAAACAAATATATTGCTAATTCCAGCAGCTGATGACTGACATGAGCAGTTCTGATGACCTTCTGAGGACCTTAGCGATAGTGCGCATGAAACCCTCCACCTCCCTATTCACTCAAATCTCCTAGGGGTTATTTTCCAGTGGACAATGTTCAGCATTTCCAAATACGCAGACCATTCTTCACTATGAAATGGAGGCCCATTTTATGTTCGCAGTTTTCTTAATAGGCCATTGGTGGCTAGCACTTTTTCTAGCTTTGGAGTTACTTCATTGGCAGACGTCTTGGACACTACTTATGCCTCTGGATACTTTGAGTAGTCATCGACTACCAATAGCATGTGGCGTCCATCCGGGAGTCAGACATAATAAGCACTCGCTTTGATCCAAAGCTCATTCAGCCCTTCTTCCATGATTACTGGAGCAAGAAGATTGGGATTCCTGCTGCTTAACACATGTGATATGTCTTCACCCCTCATAAGCCAGGCTAGCTTGACTCCAGTCCAGGGAGGTCTTGGCCTGGCAGTTCGGGCTGGACTGTTCCCATAGGTATCAGGGTCAAGACTGATTTGCATATGGCTGGGTTCAAACTGGAATGGCATAGGGAGCAAAAAAAACGATTGATTTAGGCCCAGATCGCTGTACTGGGGTGAATATATGACATTGTTCTGCATTATGTCCATCAATTGTTCTTTTTGCATTTGTATCCCCGAGTGGGACGGGTATGCCCAGGCGTGGGACCCGTGCTCTTCATGTCACTGGGGTCAAGCTAGCCTGGCTGATGAGAGGTGAAACCCCGAAACCGGTCCTAGGATGCTTGTTTCCAGTCCAGTGAGGATCTGGCATGGCAGTTCGGGCTGGACTGTTCCCATAGGGAGCAGGGTCAAGACTGATTTGCATATAGATGGGTTCAAACTGGAATGGCATGGGGAGCAAAAAAACGATGGATTTAGGCCCAGATCTCTGTACTGGGGTGAATGTTTGACATTGTTCTGCATTCTGTCCATCAATTGTTCTTTTTGCAGTTGTCTCCTCGAGTGGGACGGGTATGCCCAGACGTGGGTCCCATGCTCTACATGCCACTGGAGTCAAGCTAGCCTGGCTGATGAGGGGTGAAACCCTGAAACCGGTCCTAGGATGCTTGTTTCCAGTCCAGGGAGGACCTGGCCTGGCAGTTCGGGCTGGACTGTTTCCACAGGGAGCAGGGTTAAGACTGATTTGCATATGGCTGGCTTCAAACTGGAATGGCATGGGGAGCAAAACAACTATGGATTTAGGCCCAGAACTCTGTACTGGGGTGAATGTATGACATTGTTCTGCATTCTGTCCATCAATTGTTCTTTTTGCAAACATGCACCAGCATGTTTGCAGATTCAGCCTCGCCGCTGGCCAGTCTTGTGTGTGTTTCACTTACAGACCAGGTAGACCCCCAACTAGTCACTCATTCTGCTGCATTTGCCCTGCTGTATGGCTTTCAGCTACGTCTCGTTAGTTTCATCACTTCAGCACTCAGGCAGCAGGTGAAGTTCTGACCTTTGCAGCATTCAAGCACTAATTTGATTCACAGCCCCCCTTGTCAACATTTGTTATGTGGGGCCAATTACAGACTCAAATAATACAAAGACACTCCACACTTGTTAACTCAATCTGAACCTCGCCTCATCGGCTCACACACTTTTTATTTACTTTCAATCACGTCACCCGACCAAGCTATTATGCGCCAATTGCCGGGGTTCTGTGCTCTTTCACCTAAGAGGATGATGTTGAACCTTCAGTCCTGTCTTTTTTCAGGGGATCAACTTACCACAAACCACTTACCATGCACTTGTTGACACTCCAATTAGCTAATTTAGAGGTTTGATGCACAAGATTAGGAATGTCTGAGTTTTGATAAGACTTAGGGCCTAATTGTGACTTTGGCGGGTTGGGAGCTGGCCGCCATGGAAGAGCCCTGCTTCCACACCACCAAAGCCATACTGACACTGCCTGCCAGATTACGATTTTTCTCGTGTCTGGTGGACGGTGCTTTGGCGGTCCCATTACAAAGACACCACAATGGGAGCTCCAAAGGCTGTTCCTGCACAACATGGACTGTGCAGTTCTTGCCGTACCCCCCCGCAGGCACCCCAATGCCGTGAGAAAAGAGGGGGCTCTGTAGGGCCCCCTTTCTTTCCTCACCTCACAGTTTTCATGGCAGCTTCACCACCAGGAAAACTGCGGCAGTGAGGAAACTCCTAATATGCTCATCAGCATATTAGGGCCTCTCACCGCATGCCACCACTGCAGGATCGATGATCCCCAGTGGTTGTGGCAGGCCTGTAGTGGTCCCACTGCCGTAACTCAAATTCAGCCCCTTAGTGTGTCTTTTTAAGACTTAATCCAAGGCTAAGTAACAAGCCTTCACGTGACAAGATTCCAGGTTAAAACCTCATGGTTTTTTTTAAAAATATGATCATTACAGGAAAGACGAAAGTAATTAGGTAGTCAATTCGGAATTAGCATAGGCAAAATAATCGAAGTACAAATCAAATAGACAGACTGACATAGAATCTGTTCGCAAAGAAGGCCCAGAAAGAAACTAACTCAGCAAGTGCAAAAACCTCTAAGTATAAATCAACAGACTTGCGCAGAATCTGCTTCTGAAGAAATAAGCAAAAAGACTGGCTCATCTCCAAAACAACACAGCTTTTATTATGTTTCAGGATACAGAAGCCACACACATTCCATTGTATGGTATTACATAACAGGGGTGGTATCATTCTGGTGTACAAGATACTCCTAGAGACACCTTCTTCCTAATGCATTTCATTGGTTAGGTTATGAATAACTAAGAAAATGAATTAACATTTGATGTAACACAGCAGTGACTTGTTCAGCAAATGAATTAAATACACAGGACATCGGCAGGCAGCCTTTCAAAGTTAAAAATAAAGGAACATCCTGAGCATTGGTTCCTCCAGTGAACACAAATATTACATTTTATGTTTGTGCGGACACCACAGATGAGGCTTCATTTTCAAAGATTTTCTTGAAATTAAAAAACACACAAACACAGAGGGGGGAAAAAAGGTTCACACATAAAATAAATGTGCACTATTGTTCTGCACATATGAATAGCAGTTAGTATAAGCTTTCTGTGGCCTGGTCATGCTAACTAAACCATGTTAAAATTAGGCATTATATTCTAACATGTACAAACTAGTCAACACAGAAAAAATTGTGAACGTCCGGCGCTATGCCAGTCCACAGACCTTCACAGAATTGTCCACTTGCACTCAACTCATGGACAGATAGTTTTACAGATATGTTGGTTGCCTACAAGCAGCCAATCTGGCAATTGATTGGATAGTAGCAAGGCTGTATTCTGATTCTTTCATTGTGCGAATGTTCCACAAGTAGCAATGAGATCCAGAACTTTCGCCCTATATACTTCATGCAGTCTTTGGAAAAATTAAGTTATCACACATCTTGTCCAAAGATACAGCTTCTAATGACTACTTATTGCATTTTGCTCATGTGCTGTTCTATTTGTCAATCAGGTAAAAGTGTCTCAGCCTACAACTGAACATAAGCATAATGGACCTTTACTTATTATTTTCCTAGAAAGAAATGGACTCAAATTTTGCAAACTCTTTGTACATATTTTATTCCCGATTAAGTAGTTTTCCATTTACAACATGGATCAGAAATCATTGGTAAAATATAATTGCTAATAAATATTGTTATTATGCCAGGTAATTGACTTTCATTCACCTGCCTGTCTTACAGTCCGCCATCAGTCAGTATAATTTTTCATCCATACATCAGTCTTTCTCTCCATCCGTCGATCCTTCCATCATTAATTAGTCTGTCTGTCCGCCCGTTCCTTCCTCTTGCCTTCTACTCCTCCGTTTTGCTCTGCGTAATCCCTTTCACTATCTCTCTGCTCATTGTGTCTAGATCTGTATATTTTACATAAGTAATTATTTTAAAATCATGTTTTTGAAAGTCATTTTGCTCTTTATGAAAAAAAAATCTTAGAGAACTTAGTCTCTGGGCACGCGCCAGGAGCGTGACATTAGACAGAACTAATTCACCTGGCCAGTACTCGAGTTTACGTTCATTACGCTGCCGCTTCCATTTTCTCCAGAACAATAACTTCTGCTGGCAAGTGCAAAAACAACCAGCTGGCTGAATTTTTGATGTGCCTGTCTGTCTCTTCATTACACCTGTGAGTAATAAACTGATATTCTTCCAAAGTCGGATTCATGGCAGATGGCTGCAGAAAAAACAAAATCAGCTAACAATTCGTATACAGGATGCAACTTTGCTGAAGCACGCGGCCCATATTAAAACTGTCACTTATTATTTAAGCATTGAGTCATTGCTTAGAAAATAATCTTTCAGTGGAAGTGGACAAGGGACATTTCCAGCTGACTGACACACTCTAATTGCTTAAAGCTGTCAGTTAACAGGATAAACCTTTAGTGGAGCATAAAGGAGAGAAGATAGTGTAGGAGAAGTAGGGAACTCGCTTATATTAGCATCAACACTCTATTTCCTAGCTCCTATTCTTCTCTACATTTTGCTTGGTGATCTTTCTGTAAGTATGTTCCCACAACTCAAAAGACTAGGGGGGATATTCTCAAGAACGTGCGATAATCATCACCAAAATAGGTTAATGCAATTTTTCATATCGCCGTCTATCGCGGGAAAATAACACCGTGTTAACGTCTTATTCTCAACACGGCGGTAACATGCGATAGTTTCCCGATAACGCGTCAAATGTCCGCGATGAAATCACCGGGACAGCAATAAAAATCTAAAGCCGAACGTGAAAAAGTGGCGATGGGCCCAACCGCGATAAAAATCAGCGATAAGCTGCGCCAGGCCTGCAATTCACACACGTCAGGCGGGAAAAATCACTATAAAAGCAGGAAAAAAAAACAAAAAAAAACTGCGAAGCACAATGGAGGTAGCCGGAGCAAGTACAGAGGACAACCAGAACCCCACAAGCCCCAGCCTCTGGGCAATGGGGGTCAGGATGCGGAGGATGGTTGTCCTTTTGAGCCTGTAGTGGGCAATGGCATCCTCTGGCGTTGAGTGTCTGAGGCTGGTGCGTTTTAGTAACGTCCGCTATCTTCTTCTGCGCTGCCTAGGTGGTAGTACGGGGGGGTCCTGGGGGTGGTGGCGGTGGGTGTTGTGGCCCTCTTGGGTCTCCACGCTGCATGATCATTGGCTCCATGGCATCTGTTGGTCTTCAGATGTGGCTCTGGGCTGGGCTCCTTTCTACTGCAGGTTGTCGTCCTGCTTAACACCAGTAATAGGCAGGTGTTAAATCACTGCTGCTAACGCGCCTTATCGCCTGTTTTTGGATCGCTTCGCCGATCTGGCTGGTCGTTGAGAATATCGCGAAGTGGTGTTTTCGTGTGTTTTTGCACGGGATTGCCTACTCTGCATATCATTAGCGTTAGTTGTCGCTCTCACCTGTGGCGATGTTTTTTGCGGCAGCTATCGCTGGAAAACTGGCGATATCGGCAGTTTGCACCAGCTTGAGAATAGGGCGATAAATCTATCGCCACTTTTGCGGCACTAAAGTGCCGATAAATCTGCGATAAGTCCTTGAGAATATGCCCCTAGGCATGTTATAAGCAGGAGACAAACTCATTCAAGCATCAATGAACGGTGATGTGTGTGTGTGTGTGTGTGTGTGTGTGTGTACGTCTGCATGTGTCATACAAAATTTTTGAAAAATCACGGAAAATAACAAAATCTGAGAATTTCCTGAGACTGATGAACTCTGTTGCATAAAAAATTGGCATTCAACTAACCATGTACATGTTTACCACACCAATTACTGAAGTCTTTACAAAGTAATATATTATCCAGGGCAAAAGTTTAATAGACTCACATAATGCACACTGCATAGCGTAGAATACTGCTGATTTTGAATCACCTGCTGTAGGTTGGGATGTAACTCCTATAATTGCATTCAAAGGTAAAGCATGGTGGATTTTGAAATGTCTTGATTAGCCCATGTTGGACCTGCCCCCTCGCTGCAAGGTTACCCCCAAACGTTTTGCCTTTCCCTATCCTGTTTTTCTGAATTTGCATTTGTTGGCTTTAGTACGCTGCACATTTTACCCCTGCTAACCTGTGCATAAGTGCTTGTGCTGTATCCTTTAAGCATGGGAAAATTGGATTACACACAATTGGCACATTTAATTTACTTATACGTCCCTAGTAAAGTGGTAGTACATGTACCCAGGGCCTGTAAATTCAATGCTACTAGTGGGCCCGTAGCACTTATTGTGCCACCTACTTACGTAGCCTTTGAAAATATGTCTCAGGTCTGCCATTACAGCCTGTGTGTGCAGTTTTAAGCTGCCATTCCTACCTGGCAAAACAAACTTTTTGGTGTGCACTGTACCACGCTTTTGTGTATGCAATTTAAAAAACTACCCTACCTACATGCGGCACCCACAGGATTAGTAGCAAAACAGATGAAATGGACACAAGCGCACATGTAAGATGTTACATCCCGGTAATGGACATCAAGGAACTTTGTTGGATTTATTTTGGATTACGGACATACAAACATTTAGTGATATAAAATCATTAATTCGTTTTATTTTGTAATATTGTATTATATATGCAGAATATCTTTATGCGTGTCAATAAGAATAGTAACATTCAAGTATCAGCGTTGTATATAACATCAGTGGGCAGGGCGGGGCATTGAGATATAGTTTGCTGGGGTAGAGTCCTCGATTTAAGTTTGAGTCAGCGTAATCACCGATATAAGACCACAGTGGGATCTCATTGATATGATGGCGCTAGCAGTGTATTATGGGAAGGGTAGTTATTCAGGACGGGCACTGAAATTGTTGGGTTGTGGTTATTGGTTCAGTGAGAGGGGTGGAGTCACGTCATACCAATTAAAAGCGGGGGGATGTTCGAGCAACAGTTTGAACGCTCTTTTACCAGTGAAGATCATGTTGGGAAGTTGATTACATTCGAAGAAGTCATGAGAGTTGGTCTATGTTGGTTTGCGTTCAGATATCCCGCACTAAGAAGGATGTGTTAGAGTGAAAACGAGGGGGAACATCTAGGTGGTTGCACTGAACAATAGGAAATCTTAATGATGCAGGTTGTTGTAGTACGATAGAGGCTCTTTCAGGTAAAATCGTTGCAGCGTGTAATTTACGCGTTTAGAGGGAAAACGCTGTGCAGGGTCAGCTAGAAAACATGGCATGGGTGTTTTGTATTTTGTATAATGTCATATATTGTCTGTATTTTAAGATATAGAGATTTGATGTTACAAATCTAACAACAATGTTCTTTTACTTATAGTGAACCCCTGAAGAAGGGCCATTGACGGCCCGAAATGCATTGGGTAGAATAAGATTGACTGAGGATGTTTGGTGTATTCTTGCGTGCCCAGAAAAAGGCCCGGATGGGCATATCTGTTGCATGAGAAACTTTTTTGAACACACCAGCATCTTACGTGTGAAATAACGAGGACAATAAACAAATTTACGAAATGTACTGGAGTTATTGGAATAATTATTTTCAAACTTGGATAAATGGAAGATATATTTGTGTGAGAATCATGAAGCACGTTGTGCGCCTGAATATGGAGTGAGACTTTGCCCCATTTTTGATGTTGTTTACATATGCGTGATATCAGGGTGGATCACATTGCTCAGGCTGCACACAAGAAAAGTTTAAATCTACGAAATGACCAGCATAAAGGCAAAGATTCGAAATAAATGGTGTGCACTGTACCACGCTTTTGTGAAAATAAACTTTTTGCCAGGCCTAAACCTTCCTTTTCAATAAATATAAGTCACCTTTAGGGTAGGACCTAAACATCATCATCATCATCATCAACTTTATTTTCGATCACACGGATCTTATAAAGTGCAAGGTGCCATACAATATAAAAACAGTACAAGCAATAAAAGAGACGATTTACAAAGTGCAATATACAGCAATGATTAAAACAATTTAATGTTAAAAAACATTTTCCATAAAATGGCCCAAAGTTTGATATACAGAGATTAAAAACTATGTAATACATTTAAAACATTGGATCCATAATGCATGCCAAAATTTGGCCAGACCAAAGACAACCACCCTGCGAGTGTCGGTAGCTAAGATTCTCATAACCGCTAAGTAATGACCAGGTCCAATCAGTTTACACAACAACACAATCCATTTGCCCCGCAACCTTCTATATTGGGGGCAAAAAAATAGCAAGTGGACTATTGATTCTGGGCATGTCTTACATGCAGCACACTGATCATCTGTGATGGCCTTTGTTTCTCCACTTTTTACAAAACAGTTTGGTGGGTAGGGTTTTAAAGCGAAATCAGATAAACAATTTACATGCCAGTGGTGGTACAATTTCATCAATTGTTTCCTCTTAAAATGGGGCGAATTTAAAATTGATAAAATCCAGGCTCAGGGTGCCCACCGGATTGGCCATCTCCTTCACCATAATAGTATCCCAGTTTATTTCTTTGACCCTACATTTTGGGATAAAACACAGGGGTATATTCACAAGAACGTGTGCTAAATATCACCCAAAAATGTTAACGCAACTTTACACATCGCAGTCCATTGCGGGAAAATAACCCCTTGTTAACGTGGAATTCACAACACGGCGGTACCATGCGATAGTCTCCTGAAACCGCGGACAATGTCCGTGATACAACCACCGCGGCGGAGATAAAAACACAAACCCCAACACCAAAAAACATGCGATGAGCCCATTCGCAATGAGGAAAGCAGCGATAAGCAGCGCCAGGCCTGCCATACACACCCGGCAGGCGGGAAAATCTCTACAAAAGGAGAAAAAACACACAAACACAAAATGACCAACACCCAAGCACCATGGAGGCAGCCGGAGCAGGCGCAGAGGACGAGCGCAACCCCACAAGTACCCCGGACGACCAGCCCGGGACCACGGTGACAGGGAAGGGCAAGGACAAGAAGAAGAGGAAGACAAAGTACAGTCCGCAGGAGAATCGGATCCTGGTCACGGAGGTGATAGAACACCATCAACAACTGTTCATCGCCTCCAATGTGTCATTGGGCACCAGAAATGGATTATGGCGGGCCATCGTGGACAAGGTGAACGCCGTCGGAGAGTACAGGAGGTCAATGGACGAGGTCAAGAGGCGATGGAATGACATCAAGCGCAAGACCAAGGATAAACTCGCAGCCAACCAGAAGGCAGCAATGCAGACTGGAGGTGGGAGGCCTGCGCCACAGCAGGAGCTGGATGACATGGAGGAGCTGGTGTCGACAGTCATCAGTGTGGAGACCGTGGCAGGAGTCGGGGACTGGACACTGCTCGACAGGACACAACACAACCGCAACAGGGTGAGTGACCACCAGGTACTGGGGGACGGGGGAGATGGCCACAATGGCACACATGCACAATCAAGCAGGGCACAGTGCACACCCACAATGATTCTGGATCATGGCCCTGAGCCACAGACTGTCACAAAGTACAATGCCATGCTGCCTGAATGTGAACCTGTACCATGCGGCTACATACATGCGGACACATTGTAATACACCATCTCCCCTTCACATTGCAGGGGCACCGTCAACACCTCCTGCAGAGCAGTCCCAGTCACTCTTCACTGATGACGAGGAGGACACCACCAGCATCGACACCCAAGCCCTCCAAGACATCATTGAGCTCATCCGCCAAGCACCTCCAGGACCAGGGCAGCCCAGCTGCATCGAGGAGACCCCACCCACTCCACAAACCACCCAGCAGGAGGCACCCACAACCCCGGCTGTCTCCCAAGACCCCCCCCCGAACAACACATGGCCTTCCAACACCGTGTGTTGGAGGTCCAGAGGGAGGTGGCTGAGCAGGTGCGGGTGGGGTTCGACCTCATGGCTACCAAACTGGACGCCATCCATGGGTGTCTAGGTCCCATCAGGGACCAGCTCCAGTCCCTAACAGACACCCACGGCCCGCTCCATGGTCTCCAACGAGCCATGACTGACATCGCTGGAGTCCTGACTCGGAGACAAGAACACCTGTCCGCTCAGAGTGGCTCCAGCGATTCCAGCCGTGAGCTGGCACACATGCGGAGGCTCATGGAGGACATGGTGCGGATGGAGGCGGAAAGGATGGCAGCCACCGCTGCACATCAGGAAAATGTAGCTGGCATCTACCAGGCCCTGCATGTCCTCATCATGGCATTGCTGCCACAAGGCATGGCGATGATGAATGCTGCTGCCCCCTCACCATCCACAACTCTGCCCCCTGGTGTGTCAGTGCCTCACAGTGCCGCAGCCGGTAATGCAACACCCACAGGTGGGGCAGAGCACACATCCGAGGACGAGGACGTGGATGGGATTGAGTTCAGTAGGAGGCACTAGCATAGATGTCCGCCACCTTGCCTGTTTCTGCTTGGTACCGCACATGGCCCCATGACCTGCCACTGACCCCTGATACACTCCGCTGCACTCACCTTGGCCCATGACATGGACTGCCATATCCTGTTCGATGACCAATGACACGGCGAACAGACTGCGGACTGTACCCTTCCTCTTCCGCAGTACTTGTCATCCCCGGATGGACTCTGGCTGGCCCTCCACGGGCCCATATTGTGTAGTGTGCGTGGCATGGACCTGTACTGCTCCAGCTGCAATACTCCACCGGATGTGCAATAAACATCCATAAACGCACTGCTGTGTCATGTCCTTCATCATTCATGTATGAATGTGTGGATGAATGTAGGGACAGTGATTTCCCTCACGTCAATGATGCTCATCTAGTGGGATGCCAGTCACAGTGTGCCACATTGCCTATTGTGTTCCACTTGCCGTGGACACTACAACAGGGACACACGCATTTGTCACTTCCTTGTCCGGACATGGACTGAACCACGCCCTGAGCCCCCGAGTCATTGTTGCAAGCCCTGTGCTGGTCCGGCGTATGCCAGGCCAGACCACTCCGCTTACGCTCCGAGGGGGGGCCCACATAGCTACATGTCGCAGGTGTACTCGCTGGTGGTATGCAGGTCACTGGTCTAGTTGTCAGCATGCCACGGCCACTCCCTGAGGGCAGCTTTGCACACACACCACACCCATCCGGCACAGGCGTCACAGGCCATGTGACCCCGCCAATATAAGGGGCCGGCAACGTCACATTCCCCACTGCCGGTGGTGACTGGATGACGGACGCTCCACAGTTCTCAATCATAAAGGGCCCATGAGTTGTTGCGCACAGGGTTGGTCGCACCCGAAGCCTTGCAGCCATCATGGGCCTACCACCACGTGGCGCTGACTGGGGTTGCACAGGGTTAGTGGCACCCGAAGCCTTGCGGCCGTCACGGGCCTACCACCACGTGGTGCTGACTGGGGTTTCACAGGGTTAGTGGCACCCAAAGCCTTGCGGTCGTCACGGGCCTACCACCACGTGGCGCTGACTGGGGTTGCACAGGGTTAGTGGCACCGAAATAGCTGAGCGGGTGTGCAGCCTGCGATGATGACGTGTGCACTGATGTGGTCTCTGCCATTGATGCCTCAGGACTCAGCGTCATGTGTGGGACCTGCTGTGCCGTGGGGTGGCTCCGCATGATGTGGACCATGCCATGGTGGCGGGACCGGGGCCTGGAGCTTGCACGGGCACGTGGTGTGCCCACTGGTGGACACAGCGTTGGCGGCAGGTGAGCAGTGGGCCCGGGGTGCGCAAGTGCGGGCAGCCAGCGCTGGCCGGCGGTAGGGGGTGGGGTGCGGCTGCATGCATGCGCAGGGACGGAGAGGCGTTGTTGCTGTGTGCTGTGTGATGGACTCTGCCATGATTGACTCTGGCCTCGATTGCAAGTTGCAGACCTGGTGGCTTGCAGTGTATCCCGGCATGTGGTTGGAGACACACCGGTGGCAGCAGGTGAACAGTGGGGCCTGGGTGGGCAGGGGCGGTGGTGTGTCTCTCTCTCTCCCTTCCTTCCTTCTCTCTCTCGCTCTCTCTCTCCCTTCCTTTCCTTCTCTCTCTCTCTCCCTTCCTTTCCTTCTCTCTCTTTCTCTCTCTGCCTTTCTTTCCTTCTCTGTTTCTCTGTGTCTCGCTCCTTTGATGTGCGCATGACACACGTTCTGATTTTGTGCTTTATTTTCCAGGCTGTGAAAACGAGATTGTCCCGGACGGAGCCGACAGGAGTCTTCCGCATTGGTGTTTTGTGTTGTATTTCAATAACGTTTTTGGTTGTTACTTCAGTGCTGTGTGACTGTTTCTCATTCTTCTGGCCACACGTGTGTTATTTTTTATCAATGTGCGTCATCTGGCGCTTTTTGTGGCTCTTGTGTCGTGCACGGTATGTGTTTGTCGGGGGGGGCGGGGGAGGGTGGTGGCGGGTGTTGTGGCACTCATGGGTATCGGACCTGCATGATGATTGTCTCCATGGCATCTGTGGGTCTTCAGATGTGGCTCTTGGCTGGGCTCCCTTTGATGCTGCAGGTAGTCGTCCTGCTTTACACCAGCAAAAGGCAGGTGTTAATTCCCTGGTGCTACCGCGGCTTATCGCCTGTTTTTGGTTTGCATCGCAGATCTGGCAGTTCGTTGTGAAAGTGGTGTTGTGGTTTTTTCGTGTGTTTTTGCATGGGAACGCCTACTCTGCATCTCATTAGGGTTAGTTGGTGGTGTCCACCGTGGTGTTAAGTTTTGGGGCAGTTATCGCGGGAATACTGGCGATGTCGGCAGTTTGCACGCGCTTGTGAATGGGGTGTTAAATCTATCTCAACTTTTGATGAGTTAAGGTGGAGATAAATCGGAGATAAGTCCTTGTGAATATGCCCCTCAATCTTTCAGGAGTGTACCAATATTCCTCCATCCCAAGGCTCTTCAGTAAATTCTTCAGAGAGCTGAACCACGGGATAGAGTTAACCTGGGGTCACTTCAGGGGATCCATCGCCTCTGCTCTGTATGGAGTGAGCTCATTTACCGACCACAGACGGTGGCAAAACAGTAGCTGCTTATAGCCCAACTTGTGCGTTAGCAATTTTTGGCCCAGGTCCAGGAACATGAAAACCAGGGGGGTACTAGAGGGAAGGTTTAACATTGAGGGAAGAAACCGATTCTCTACAACAGTGAGTGAGTTTGTATTTCCAATACCCCACAATTCGGCACCATAGAAGGCTTCCCCCAGTATTTTGGTGTTATAAATTTCTAATGCTGGGGCCACTTTCCTTGTCACTATTTTTTTGTGAATTTTGCTTAGGTTGGCCGTTTGTTGTACTAGTGATATTTGGGCCTATTCGATATGTGGCACCCAGTTTAGCTTTGAGGTTAGGTGGATGCCCAGATAGTCGAAGGCATAGACTTGCTCTAGGGGACTATTTCCTACATACATTCGCTAATTTGTAGGCTTGGAATTCCCCTACGAGAAGATCATATTTTTTGTTTTTGACTCGTTTAGTGCCAAGCCATACTCATTGCAGAATTCCATAAAATTATTCAACAGTTGTTGCAGACCATGGGGGGATTTAGAGATTAGTAGGGTGTGATCCGCGAAGAGTAGGGCTGGTGCTCTTCTCTCCCCCCACCTTTGGTGCGTCGCATCCATCCCTATCTAGGTAGTCAATGACACCATTTATAAAACGAGAGAACAATGTGGGGGCTAGGACACACCCATGTCGCACTCCACATTCGACAGGAAATTGCTCAATGAGTTGATTATTATCCCCCCATCTAACTTGTGCTGTATTTGAAGAGTGCAGCGGATTAAAATTTCTTGGAGGTATACCCATCTCTGCCAGCACCCTCCACAACTTGGCTCTCGGTACCAGGTCGAATGCAGTGCGTAGGTCCACAAAGGCAACATATAGTTTTCCCCCTTTAATGCTGACCTCCCTCCAGTAGATACAAAAGAAGTGGAAAACCTGATCCAATGTGCTAATATTATCATGAAAGCCTGCTTGAAAGTCGCTCAGTATGTGGTGCTCTGAAATCCAAACCTGTACTCGACGCAGCACTTGCTTGCAGAAAAGTCGATTAGGCTTATAGGCCTGTAACTGGCCGGAGTGGCTCTATCGCCCTTCTTAAAAATGGGGATTATCTCCGCTATATTCCATGAGGAGGGAATATTCATGCCTGCTGTAATGGCATTTGTGATCATATTAATGTAAGAAGCCCAGAGCTTTATATCTTATTTGTACAAATCATTTGGGATTCGATCAGGGCCGGGGGCTCTGGTTGCGATGCTGGAACAAATTGCCACCCAGGTTTCTTCCATGGAGAACACCAAGTCCTCCATTGCATCTTTCTGGTTTACCCCCCTCTCTTCGAGTAGAGCCTCCACCTCAACCCTACCTAGTGCATAGAGCCCCCCCAAAATGGGTCACCCACTCCTCTGGCTGAACTGTAAACTCCAGTTTCGGCTTCCTACCTTGCAGCCAATAAGCTGCTTGTTTCCATAAGGTTTTAGAATCCTTAATTGATGATGCCTTTTGGAGGGAGGACCAGAGTGAGTCTTCCCATCTCTTTTTAGCTTGCTCTAGAGCTATCCTGTAGCTTTTTCTACATGCCACTAGATCAAGGTGAACGTTGGATTTTGCTGCCCATACAAGGTCGGACTTGGCTATTCTGCATTCCTGGTTATACCAGGCTACTTGGGGTTCTTGTTTAGTCCGGATCTGATTATACTCCTGCTTCTGCCTACTACAGGATTTGGCCAATAGATCCCTAATGTCTTTAAATTTGGTTTCGTGCCTAAAGGGCAGCTTCTCAATTATCTGGTACTTGGGGAGTTTTGACATCTCTACCAGATTTTGGCATACTATGCGTTTCGCTAATTCCAGAGTCTCAGGATGTTCCTCCACCCAGTCCCATATAATCGTTCTCATATTATTCGTAATGGACAGTTCTCCCAAGTCCTTCTTCCCCGGCTACCCAATTCAATAGTGTTATCACCCACATTTGTTAGGGACAGGATCAGGGCATTATGGTCACTATCTGAGCAATTGACCACTGCCATATCATGAACTAGTGGCCAGAGGCTAAGTGCAACCAGACAATAGTCAATCCTGCTGGCATAGCCAGGTCTATTGAAGGTTAGCTCCCCATTTTTGTCTGATTTTGTTCTCCCATTAGTGGCTCATAGGAAATGTTGCAATGAGAGGGCCAACACCTGACTACCTCTCTTTGTCCACCTAATTGGGGGGAGTTCTAGCTGTGGGACCTGCCAGACACTATCCCACTCCTCAGTCAGATCTCTTGGGATCATGGCTAAGGGTTCAAAGGTACAGTTCAAGTCCCCTGCTATCAGGACTGGGGCACTATCAGCAGTTTCAGATAGTACATGGTCTAGAATTTTGATGGTGTTCGCATCTTCAGAGCCCCGTACATCTCTGTTATAGACATTATAGATCCTGATTTTCAAATCACTACGTGTTTTCAGATCTATAGCTAGTGAATCGGGGCAATCTATACGGACCGTGTTTATTTTTAAACCAAGAGTGTTTCTGACCCAAATCGCTAGACCTCCTGATGGCCTCCCTTTCTCTTTTCTGGTAGCATTTACGCCATAGGTTGAAAACCTGCTCCTATAGGGGGTATGCAGACTCCATGCTTCTTGAAAGAGTATTACATCATGTGAGTCCACAAAAAGGCCCCTATCCGGATCTGCCAAAAGGTTTGAGATCCTTGCCACATTCCAGACCAAAATTCTTAATTGACTTGGGTAGGGATTTGTAGGGGTGTGATTTGTGTTACTCTCGACGGATACTTCCCCTACATCAGTATTGGAGAAGCCACTAACCCCCTCCACTCCTACGTCCAACTTCAAAAGCACACCCCTACCCTCGATGGTGGCAGGCCCGCTCAGCCCTACAGGAATTTTTACTACAGACCCCTCCCAATGTTGGCAAGGGGGGTTGCACACTCAACTGGTGACAGCAAACCTCCTCTCTGCAGTCATACCTGTGCTCCTTGGCCATCGGTTTTGGTTTGGGACCCTCTACTTGGGGTGGACCCTGGGATCCTCGCTCTCTCATTATCAATTCCTGCCGGTTGTCTATATCTAATTATAATAGAGGTGTTAACCATAGGAACAGTACGGGAATCAATTGAAATTAGACCATCAACAGGGGCCAAACAATAAAACAAGACTATAACTACATCCCTTACTGACCCCGGAACTGTTACTCATTTGACATTTTTAATGTCATCTCTTATAATTGAGTAGCAGTGCCGGGTGTCCCTGAACCAGTAGGTAACCTTGTTAGGTCGAGCTTTAGCGGCAGCGAGCATGCGCTGCTCGCTCTGCAAGACTGCGGTAGTAGAGTATGGGAGACAAGTTGCCCCCCACTCTCTGCCCATATTTTTTATTGGCTTCTGTCTTTGTCCTTCGTAAATGCTGGCGTGTGATTCCATAATAGGCTTGTTAGTCCCGCCTTAGTACGGCCATGACGTCATTGGTATACTCCCATGGCTACTGCCCATTTTACTTCGTTGTTACACAGTGCGTGTACTTATTTTTTTTCTTTATCCTGCTGCTTTCCGGGTCCACGCAGGTTTTAACTTTAGCTTTCCGGGTCCATGCTGTTTTTTTTTTTACTTTAGCACTGAGAGCGGCGCCCGCTTCAGGGACACCGCTGTTGCCCCCATAAGACTAATTCGCTCGCGCGCGTAGCTCGGCTCCTAAGAATGATTTCTGAAAGTTGAATGCCTCCAATCATTCCGTCGCAGCTGCCCAGACACAGTCGTCAAATGATGACCCTTGTGGGGCGAGATTAATGGCAAAGGTCCGAGGCTCGCTCACTCTGTATAAACTGCAAATATCCCAATATCCCATGCACACGGACGCAGTTTAGCCAGCCTACCAAACCACTAGGAAGCCTCACTAAAGCACTTCACTGGAGACTCCTCGTGTCAGCCCTGCGAAGCATCGCCTAAATCACTCCACTGGATGGACCCATGTTTGAGCCCAGGTACCTTTTTATGTCCACTATGATCCCAGCCAATGATAAATTCCATAACCATGGGAAGAGGTCCTACACGGGTCTCTGCACAAAAGCAGCTAATGCACACATTCACGTCATCGGCCCTTCATATTTCAGGTCGGCTCCTACGTCTTCATATTGACTTGTTGTTGTGATTTTTACACAAACTAGCTGCTTTGGCGTCCCTGTTCTTTCCTTTTGTTTGTCTTTCTTTTGCTCCAGTTGCTTGCAGCTTTAGAACTATGAAGGGCGGGGATGGGGGAGGGGGGTGAGAACCTGCAAGGGACAGAAAGGAGCCTCCTTGCCTTCTTCCCAGGTGTAAGATGCCTTCGTGAAAAGCATGCGGAGACGATGACCCGGAGCTCCGGCCTTCGGACCTAGCGTGCATCATTCGGAGTGACTGAACCATGTTTCTCTATGATACTCACGTCCCCTTGTTTGTTTGAATGTTCGCCATGTGGATGTGTAATGTATTTATTGATGAAGATTGTTTTTTTTTTCTGCTGCCGACCATCACCTGCCGTTTTGTGTGGGGCTGATCGGCAGAGGGGGAGTTGGCATTTGTCCTTTCCAGACTACTACAGGACTATGGGGCATATTATCTAGAACGGCGTTAAAATTATCGCCGCTTTAGCGGCAGAAAACTGCGCGCATATAGCGGCGATAATGGGCTTGATAATATGCTCTGAGAATTCTCAATAGAAGCCCATGTTGACACCAGAACATGGGCTTCTATTGAATTCTTCAACGGCATATTATCAAGCCCATTATCGCCGCTATAGCGGCAGTTTTCTGGCGCTAAAGCGGCGATAATTTTAACGCCGTTTCTTGATAATATGCCCCTATGATTTACAGAACGCATTAAATAGAGTTCGAGGTGGAACTCTTGCTATCTTTACTCATTCCTATTCCACCTTCCTCAGTACTTCAGGGGCTGCAGTGTTTATTTGCCGCGAGCCACTGTTTCCATAAAGATCACTTTCTGTCGTTCCTTAAGATTGTGCTGTTGCAGATATTTTCCAAACTAGAAGCCAAGTGCTATTGACCTTGCAGTCACTTTCACTACCTAAAAGTTGACTTTCCTGTCAATGCATGCCGTCTCGGTAGAAGTTCCTATATGTGCACATTTCGTAACATTCTACTTACCCAACACTTGTACGTGTAGTGGTGCTAGCTTAGCCAAGACCTCTTTAATACAAGACATCCTGTCAGTGGCTTACTTAACCTTTTTCCTATCCCATTTCAGGCTGCATACAAGCATGGTATCACCCCCCTCCTGTCTGCGTGCTACGAGGGACATACCAAGTGCGTGAAGCTGCTGCTATCCAAGGTGAGTTGTGTGTCTCTGTGCTTTAACAAAGAGCCAGCATCAACCTGATAACGATCCCATGTGAATTATTTACAAAACGCTCTACTCTTGGTGTCATGAGGGATAACCTTACCTCCGTAGCACGGCAGCTTGTTAACAGGCACCTTACCCCGTGCGGAGGTTATCCAAAGGTTAAATTCTGTCTGACCGCGAGGCTTTTATCATATTGCCAGTGGTAGTAGTCAGACAACACGAACAGGGCGTGCAGCTGGAAAACATAAAATGTATTTCCAGTTGAATTCAGTGGTCGAAGTGCATTAAAAAAAAATGATGGGAACTGTGATGCTGCACGCAAAGGTGCCGGGTGAGCGTGTGGGCGTGGTTAAAAACTAAATATTCTGTAACTTTTTTTTCCTGTCTTTCACCTTCTGGTAACTACATATAAAATAACGCACAGCTTAAATGAAAATTAAATACTAGTTATGTTCATCAGTGGGAAATGCACTATCGTACATAATGAATCCTCTGTTAGTTGGTGCAGTTGAGAATAGTGACTTTTGTATGTTTAGTGCTACGAGGTCCCAGTCTGTGACAGGAAGCACTGTAAACATGCAAGTCATTATTTTAAATTTGCATTACACATAGTATAAGATAGGCTGCTAGAGAATGCTCAAAAAGGTTTGAGAATGCACAAAAAGGTTTAAGATAGTGTTTCAAAAATATAGATTTTTTTGCAGACTGTATGGAGTGCATTTGTTTTTTTTTGTTTTTTTAATAACTGTCTCTTAAAAGCACATACTTCACAGCTTAGCTGGTGGCTCCCTTACAATTCCCCTCAAAAACAATAAATTTGTCATCAGGAATAATTTTTAGGTCGAGCCTGGGCAGCGAATGCGCTGCTCTGCGAGGCATGCTGTATTCAGGTAGGGACTTGAAGCTCCGCCCACTCTCCGCCCACATTTTTCATTGGCTTGTGTCATCGTCCACTGTAAACTGTGGTTGTTCATTGGTCAAAGGCTTAGCAGTCCCTCCTTAGTACCGCCTTCTCTCATTTTGAAACCACCCATGGCGACACCCCCTATTACGTGTGTTGTTACTCAATAGGCTTTATTTACAGGCACTAAGCACTATTTTCTCAAATAGCTTTGTCCTGCCTGCTGTTGCAGGCAGGACACGCTCTCTCCTAACGCTTTAAAAAAAAATTACAGCACGATTTGCAATGCAATAGGTCTCGCGTTTGCGAGAGTTTAAGCTATTAGCATTGTAAATGACAATGCCTTTTATTTATCTGTTTTAAAAACAAAACATAAGTAAAAGGCATTGTCATTTACAATGCCAATAGCTCAAACTCTCATAAATGCGAGACCTATTGCATTGCAAATGCTTGTTTTTGGGTGAGACACTATCTTCATATCCACCCCTTGGCAGTCTGGGTACTTCAATTAAATATATTATATGATTGTTGTCCTGCTTCTAGGATCTCATATAAATTCCGTCCACTATTTTACCCTTCCCTAGTGGCCCCCCAGATCCAAACATAGTAGATCGTCTTTCTATTAATGGGGATGTACTCTCCACCACCTCTCCTTCCTCCCCCCTTCCCTGGGGGATACGTTGGGAGGCCGACTGCCTCTGGATGCACATTGCTTGCAGAGCCATTTTCATGGCAGGTAGGGCGATTTGGGATAGGCCTGGGGGGGACGTCATAGTGGGTCACAATAGGGCCAGGGTATGTCGGGCTCTGCTCTTGCAAACTGTAGGCAAAAATTCAGGTTCGGCCTCAAAGGCGTAAGGCTTGTCAATCTTGTCTCTTCTTGCTAGATCTTTAACCTCCTTCCTTAGAGCTACTACTTCCTCTCTCAAGGACTCAATTGTGGTTTTAAGCGTCTGGAGTAGGCCCACCCACCATTTCACTATTGGCTCTGGCTGAAAGGACCTCAAATCTATTATGGGACTCTATTTGGGGTGCAACCACCTCCTCTTTGGGATCCTGCTGGATGCTAGAGGCTTGGCAATGGTTTTTTCTGGGGCATAGGGCCTCTTCCCTTTTTGTGATTTCTTAAACATCGAAGGGATTTGTGTGGCTTGGTTTTTAGCTGGAGAAGACATGGGGAGGGGTTCCTGCATGGTCCCAATGTTGGTATCAAAGCCAGTGGGATTAGCTGATTTGGCGAGAGCCAGGGGAGTTTCTAAACTAGCTCTCTCATGGCATTCAGTAAGTAGAGCCTCAATCCTGTCCATTGACTCATGGCAGACAGCACCAGTGCCCCTCTTTTTAGGGCGGGGCACACCCTGGACTTTATCTTGGCCCTTCCTTTTGCCCATAGCCCTTTGGACCTCTGGGGGGACACCCTTAATGCAACAGAAGTATAGAAAAACCTCAAGTAAATTCCCACTCCACTCCACTCAAGGTTAACACAGTCACAGTCTCCCCCAAGATACTTGTGTCCTTCGCCGGTTCCCCTAAAAATCTGCTTAGGGAAATTACCGATCAGTTCAGGAGGAGCAAAAAATAAAAACAGTATTATTTAAAGAACAATCAGTCCGCTGCAGAATCTGCGGAGTTGTGACAGTACCTTATTGTATGTAGGTGCTTCGTCGCGATAAACAAGGAGTTGAGGGGTGCATACCATCCAGCTTTGCAAAAAACCAAGGGGTATGGCCCTGCCCTGCCTCTTCCTGGCTCTGACGGGAGTGGGCGGGCCCGCCCGCTGCGGGAGCCCTGAGCTGTTTTTAAGCGCCTCCTGGCGTGGAACAATGTTGGCGGTGACCGCAGGACGTGATGGGGGATGCAGTCCCCTTGAGGCAGGCAGGCTGGCAGTGACGGGCTCCCACGCTGCGGGATCCCTGAGCTGTTTTTAAGTGCCTCCTGGTGCGGAACAATGTTGGCAGCGACCGCAGGGCGTGATGGGGATGCAGTCCCCTTCTGGCAGGCTGGCAGGCTGGCTGTGACGGGCTCCTGCAGCTGTTTTTAAGCACCTCCTGGCATGGAACAACGTTGGCGGCGGTCGCAGGGCATGATGAGGGATGCAGTCCCCTTCTGGCAGGCTGGCAGGCTGGCTGTGACGGGCTGTTTTTAAGCACCTCCTGGTGCGGAACAATGTTGGCGACAGCCGCAGGGCATGATGGGGGATGCAGTCCCCTTCTGGCAGGCTGGCAGGCTGGCTGTGACGGGCCCTAAACAACCAATGGGCAGCGTGCAGTATATTTAAAAAGCTGGACATGTATGTTTAAGCTTTACAACCCATGGTAGTGAAAGCTCCTAAATTAGTTTTTCACTACCACAGGGCCTATATCTCCCATAGGATAACATTGGATTACCTTATTACATGGAATAAGTAATAATATTTGTTTGGGAGCAGGTAGGAATGTCATGTTTGGTGTCTGAGGAATTGTAATTTAAAATCCTCTTTAACGGTAAAGCCAACTTTTAAGTCACAAATCTGAAAATGCCACATTTAGAAAGTTGCCATTTTCTTGTCCTAATCTTTTGGTGCCTGCAGTCTGTTCCTGTGCCACATGACTAGGTGTAGTTGGCAGATGGCCTTTGTGTATTCCTCTCAGACAGCAGCACAATAGAGGGTCTGGATGTTGGCAGGATGGGTCTTCCTGAAATAATGGGGGGAGGGGGCGGAGCCGTCAGCTACCACACTTGCACTTCAAAGATACTGGGCCAGCACACTCACATTTGACTTCACACTAGCCTATTGTGCCCCCAGACAGACTGGGACTAGGGCAGAAAAGAAAAATATTCATGAGAGCTCTGTAGGGGGAAAACTCCAGAAGCTTCTCCCGCTTGAAAGGGAGCATCAGATATACAAATGGGACCCACAGACCCAGTCTTCAGTACACTCCTGGACCTGTGGACACCACAGAAAAAGGACGCCCTGCTGCCATGCTGCTTGAAGCCTGCCCTGCTTGCTGCAAAGGAAGACTGGAACTTCATCCTTTATTCAAGGCTCAAGTGACTCCAAGGATCAGCTGACTGACCTCCTGTTCTGAGCCACAGAAATATAGCAAGCTCCAGAGACCTCCCTGCAACTACCCAGTTGACCTGCTGCACTGGACCTGCCTGAGCCCTGCCGGCCTCTGCTGGAGTGAGTTCCTGATCCCCAAGAGGTGCCTCCCAGGTCCTTGCCACCTGGTGAGGCATCAGTTGAGCTCTTTCTAGAAGAAAACGAGAAATCATGAGAGTTTGGGCTATTAGTGACCACAAAGAGGCAAGTTCAGACCAGGCCAAGATTTTGCCCGCCGCGTTGACTGCCAATGCAGTAAACCTGACCCTTCATGCTACAGTGATGACCAGCAATGCGAGATCTGCAGTTCGTGCTACAGCATCAACAGCCCGTGTTGACCGCCAACACGAAGCTCCAGTAATGATCGTCCACAATGCCAGACAAGATATTCATGCTACAGCGATGACCATCTGCAATGCTTGGCCTGCTCTTCGCGCTACAGTGTTGACCATCCACAACACTCTCCCTGCTCCTCGTGGCCTCCTCTACTGTGAACAGAATTCTTCGTACTAGACTTTGGAAGGTAACGTTTTCAGTGGGTCTTCCTTAGTCCCTGTATCCGGCCCACACTTCATCGCAGTCAGCCTGAATTTGTGGCTTTCACTGGGTCTCCAATGACCAGATAACTGCTTTGTGCGTTTAGGAGCTATACTTACCTAAATCTTTGAAAGTGCATATCCCTGGTTCTTCTGATTGGATTTTTGTTGTTTTGGTGTCAAATAATGTATTACATTTTACTCTATTTATCTAAATTGGTGTGGGTTTTTCTTGTGTTGTGTTTTCACTTTATTACTGTTTGAAGTGCAGCAGAAATACACTGTCCAGCACACTGAACTTGGTCCTGTACCCGCCCCGCACACCATCATGGCCAGCTTGAACTTGTGACTATGTCCCGGTCCAGGACAACCAGATAACCTCAGTTGGCACTCTGCGCTTTTTGGAGCTACTTTTAACTAAGATTTTGAAATTACATATCTCCAGTTCAACTGATTGGATTTGTGATTGTTCTGGTATCATTTTATTTATTAACCCCTTCGGTGCTTATGATTTAGCTGGACTCGCCATGGCACACAGTGCTCGTGTGCTCATGACGAGTCCAGCTTGTCATAGACTCACCCACGGGGAAGCGCTGGCGCTCCCCCGTGGGAATCCGATCGCCGGAGTTTTGGGGGAAGGCAGGGGAAGGACTTCCCTGCCTCTCGCCCCCGCTCTCCCCATCAATGACGCCAGCGCGCGAGGCGCGCTGACATCATTGAGGGTTTCTTTCTTGCACGACGGCTGGAAGCCATTTGCTTCCAGCGCGTCGGGGAAATCAGGTGGAGTTTTGGCCTCGGGAGGGGGTTTGACTCGAAAGAGGGGCATCGAGGAAAGGAAAGGGTTTTCCTTTCCCCGATGCCTTTATGTGCATTCCTGCTGCACGATCATGTGATCGTGCAGCAGGAATGCCCACGAGGAGGGAGGGAGGGTGATCTACGCCGCTGTAGTGTAGGAAAGGCACTATACATTTCCCCAACGAGGTAGCATTTACTGATTAGCCAGTAGAAAGTACTCCAGTTGAGTAGAGGTATTGCACAAAACGGTGGCATCTTCGTGGATAAATATGCAGGGCAGATGTGCCTCTCTCCATTTCCAACGTGAAAAGTTAGCTGTAATCCTTGATGGAGGTCTTTGCATCCTTCATTTTCTCGAGCGCAATTCTCGTGTAGAATTCGTGAGCGTGAGATGTGCCTTCTCTCCATTTACACCCTGAAAAGTTAGCTGTAATCCTTGATGGAGGTCTTTGCATCCTTGAATTTCTCGAGCGCAATGCTCGTGTAGTTCCTGTGACCAGGAGGTTCCTTCTCCTCGCCTGCCGCTGAGATCCTGCTCTGACCCTTTATAACAAGAGGCATGTGAACGGGCCTCAGAAGCCCCGCTCGCTTGGCCCCGCCACATACACTAGCGGTATGCAACGCCTGCCCGCCCCTTTCCCCACTATGATGGACAGCTTACTCCAAGGACCCCGGCGTTTCGGCGGGTGGCAAAGTTACAGACACACAGGTCACTGGAGACAATTCTTCTGGTCCTTTACGCAGCTGTAGTGTAGGAAAGGCACTATACATTTCCTCAACGAGGTAGCACTTACTGATTAGCCAGTAGAAAGTACTCCAGTTGAGTAGAGGTATTGCACAAAACGGTGGCATCTTCGTGGATAAATATGCAGGGCAGATGTGCCTTCTCTCCATTTCCAACGTGAAAAGTTAGCTGTAATCCTTGATGGAGGTCTTTGCATCCTTCATTTTCTCGAGCGCAATTCTCGTGTAGAATTCGTGAGCGTGAGATGTGCCTTCTCTCCATTTACACCCTGAAAAGTTAGCTGTAATCCTTGATGGAGGTCTTTGCATCCTTGAATTTCTGGAGCGCAATGCTCGTGTAGTTCCTGTGACCAGGAGGTTCCTTCTCCTCGCCTGCCGCTGAGATCCTGCTCTGACCCTTTATAACAAGAGGCATGTGAACGGGCCTAGAAGCCCCGCTCGCTTGGCCCCGCCACACATACACTAGCGGTATGCAACGCCTGCCCGCCTCTTTCCCCACTATGATGGACAGCTTACTCAAAGGACCCGGGCGCTTTCGGCGCGGTGGCAAAGTTACAGACACACAGGTCACTGGAGACAATTCTTCTGGTCCTTTACGCAGTTGTAGTGTAGGAAAGGCACTATACATTTACCCAACGAGGTAGCACTTACTGATTAGCCAGTTGAAAGTACTCCAGTTGAGTAGAGGTATTGCACAAAACGGTGGCATCTTCGTGGATAAATATGCAGGGCAGATGTGCCTCTCTCCATTTCCAACGTGAAAAGTTAGCTGTAATCCTTGATGGAGGTCTTGCATCCTTCATTTCTCGAGCCAATTCTCGTGTAGAATTCGTGAGCGTGGAGATGTGCCTTCTCTCCATTTACACCCTGAAAAGTTAGCTGTAATCGTTGATGGAGGTCTTTGCATCCTTGAATTTCTCGAGCGCAATGCTCGTGTAGTTCCTGTGACCAGGAGGTTCCTTCTCCTCGTCTGCCGCTGAGATCCTGCTCTGACCCTTTATAAACAAGAGGCATGTGAACGGGCCTAGAAGCCCCGCTCGCTTGGCCTCACCACACATACACTAGCGGTATGCAACGTCTGCCCGCCCTTTCCCCACTATGATGGACAGCTTACTCAAAGGACCCCGGCGTTTCGGCGCGGTGGCAAAGTTACAGACACACAGGTCACTGGAGACAATTCTTCTGGTCCTTTACGCAGCTGTAGTGTAAGAAAGGCACTATACATTTACCCAACGAGGTAGCACTTACTGATTAGCCAGTAGAAAGTACTCCAGTTGAGTAGAGGTATTGCACAAAACGGTGGCATCTTCGTGGATAAATATGCAGGGCAGATGTGCCTTCTCTCCATTTCCAACGTGAAAAGTTAGCTGTAATCCTTGATGGAGGTCTTTGCCTCCTTCATTTTCTCGAGCGCAATTCTCGTGTAGAATTCGTGAGCGTGGAGATGTGCCTTCTCTCCATTTACACCCTGAAAAGTTAGCTGTAATCCTTGATGGAGGTCTTTGCATCCTTGAATTTCTCGAGCGCAATGCTCGTGGTAGTTCCTGTGACCAGGAGGTTCCTTCTCCCTCGTCTGCCGCTGAGATCCTGCTCTGACCCTTTATAACAAGAGGCATGTGAACGGGCCTAGAAGCCCCGCTTCGTTTGGCCCCGCCATACATACACTAGCGGTATGCAACGTCTGCCCGCCCTTTCCCCACTATGATGGACAGCTTACTCCAAGGACCCCGGCGCTTTCGGCGCGGTGGCAAAGTTACAGACACACAGGTCACTGGAGACAATTCTTCTGGTCCTTTACGCAGCTGTAGTGTAGGAAAGGCACTATACATTTCCAACGAGGTAGCACTTACTGATTAGCCAGTAGAAAGTACTCCAGTTGAGTAGAGGTATTGCACAAAACGGTGGCATCTTCGTGGATAAATATGCAGGGCAGATGTGCCTTCTCTCCATTTCCAACGTGAAAAGTTAGCTGTAATCCTTGATGGAGGTCTTTGCATCCTTCATTTTTCGAGCGCACTCGTGTAGAATTCGTGAGCGTGAGATGTGCCTTCTCTCCATTTACACCCTGAAAAGTTAGCTGTAATCCTTGATGGAGGTCTTTGCATCCTTGAATTTCTGGAGCGCAATGCTCGTGTAGTTCCTGTGACCAGGAGGTTCCTTCTCCTCGCCTGCCGCTGAGATCCTGCTCTGACCCTTTATAACAAGAGGCATGTGAACGGGCCTAGAAGCCCCGCTCGTTTGGCCCCGCCACACATACACTAGCGGTATGCAACGCCTGCCCGCCCTTTCCCCACTATGATGGACAGCTTACTCAAAGGACCCCGCGCTTTCGGCGCGGTGGCAAAGTTACAGACACACAGGTCACTGGGGACAATTCTTCTGGTCCTTTACGCAGTTGTAGTGTAGGAAAGGCACTATACATTTACCCAACGAGGTAGCACTTACTGATTAGCCAGTTGAAAGTACTCCAGTTGAGTAGAGGTATTGCACAAAACGGTGGCATCTTCGTGGATAAATATGCAGGGCAGATGTGCCTTCTCTCCATTTCCAACGTGAAAAGTTAGCTGTAATCCTTGATGGAGGTCTTTGCATCCTTCATTTTCTCGAGCGCATTCTCGTGTAGAATTCGTGAGCGTGGAGATGTGCCTTCTCTCCATTTACACCCTGAAAAGTTAGCTGTAATCGTTGATGGAGGTCTTTGCATCCTTGAATTCTCGAGCGCAATGCTCGTGTAGTTCCTGTGACCAGGAGGTTCCTTCTCCTCGTCTGCCGCTGAGATCCTGCTCTGACCCTTTATAAACAAGAGGCATGTGAACGGGCCTAGAAGCCCCGCTCGTTTGGCCCCACCACACATACACTAGCGGTATGCAACGTCTGCCCGCCCTTTCCCCACTATGATGGACAGCTTACTCAAAGGACCCCGGCGCTTTCGGCGCGGTGGCAAAGTTACAGACACACAGGTCACTGGAGACAATTCTTCTGGTCCTTTACGCAGCTGTAGTGTAAGAAAGGCACTATACATTTACCCAACGAGGTAGCACTTACTGATTAGCCAGTAGAAAGTACTCCAGTTGAGTAGAGGTATTGCACAAAACGGTGGCATCTTCGTGGATAAATATGCAGGGCAGATGTGCCTTCTCTCCATTTCCAACGTGAAAAGTTAGCTGTAATCCTTGATGGAGGTCTTTGCATCCTTCATTTTCTCGAGCGCAATTCTCGTGTAGAATTCGTGAGCGTGGAGATGTGCCTTCTCTCCATTTACACCCTGAAAAGTTAGCTGTAATCCTTGATGGAGGTCTTTGCATCCTTGAATTTCTCGAGCGCAATGCTCGTGTAGTTCCTGTGACCAGGAGGTTCCTTCTCCTCGTCTGCCGCTGAGATCCTGCTCTGACCCTTTATAACAAGAGGCATGTGAACGGGACTAGAAGCCCCACTCGTTTGGCCCCGCCACACATACACTAGCGGTATGCAACGTCTGCCCGCTCCTTTCCCCACTATGATGGACAGCTTACTCAAAGGACCCCGGCGCTCGGTGCGGTGGCAAAGTTACAGCACACAGGTCACTGGAGACAATTCTTCTGGTCCTTTACGCAGCTGTAGTGTAGGAAAGGCACTATACATTTACCCAACGAGGTAGCACTTACTGATTAGCCAGTAGAAAGTACTCCAGTTGAGTAGAGGTATTGCACAAAACGGTGGCATCTTCGTGGATAAATATGCAGGGCAGATGTGCCTTCTCTCCATTTCCAACGTGAAAGTTACCTGTAATCCTTGATGGAGGTCTTTGCATCCTTCATTTTCTCGAGCGCAATTCTCGTGTAGAATTCGTGAGCGTGGAGATGTGCCTTCTCTCCATTTACACCCTGAAAAGTTAGCTGTAATCCTTGATGGAGGTCTTTGCATCCTTGAATTTCTCGAGCGCAATGCTCGTGGTAGTTCCTGTGACCAGGAGGTTCATTCTCCTCGCCTGCCGCTGAGATCCTGCTCTGACCCTTTATAAACAAGAGGCATGTGAACGGGCCTAGAAGCCCCGCTCGTTTGGCCCCGCCACACATACACTAGCGGTATGCAACGTATGCCCGCCTTTCCCCACTATGATGGACAGCTTACTCAAAGGACCCCGGCGCTTTCGGCGCGGTGGCAAAGTTACAGACACACAGGTCACTGGAGACAATTCTTCTGGTCCTTTACGCAGCTGTAGTGTAGGAAAGGCACTATACATTTACCCAACGAGGTAGCACTTACTGATTAGCCAGTAGAAAGTACTCCAGTTGAGTAGAGGTATTGCACAAAACGGTGGCATCTTCGTGGATAAATATGCAGGGCAGATGTGCCTTCTCTCCATTTCCAACGTGAAAAGTTAGCTGTAATCCTTGATGGAGGTCTTTGCATCCTTCATTTTCTCTAGCGCAATTCTCGTGTAGAATTCGTGAGCGTGGTTAAGCAGATGTGGCTTCTCTCCATTTACACCCTGAAAAGTTAGCTGTAATCCTTGATGGAGGTCTTTGCATCCTTGAATTTCTCGAGCGCAATGCTCGTGTAGTTCCTGTGACCAGGAGGTTCCTTCTCCTCCTCTGATGCTGAGATCCTGCTCTGACCCTTTATAAACAAGAGGCATGTGAACGGGCCTAGAAGCCCCGCTCGTTTGGCCCCGCCACACATACACTAGCGGTATGCAACGTATGCCCGCCCTTTCCCCACTATGATGGACAGCTTACTCAAAGGACCCCGGCGCTTTCGGCGCGGTGGCAAAGTTACAGACACACAGGTCACTGGAGACAATTCTTCTGGTCCTTTACGCAGCTGTAGTGTAGGAAAGGCACTATACATTTACCCAACGAGGTAGCACTTACTGATTAGCCAGTAGAAAGTACTCCAGTTGAGTAGAGGTATTGCACAAAACGGTGGCATCTTCGTGGATAAATATGCAGGGCCTTTATTAGCAAGCATTATGGCTAGCCGTAGAATTACTGCTCAGCAGGTGGTTGGTTTGCTTCTTGAATCTTCCTCTGAGCAGGATTATGAGACTGACAGTGCGTCTGAGGGAGAGGAGGGAGGGGAAGATTCAGGCCCAAGTACCCACGACAGGCAAGGGCCCAAAACATTTTTTGATAGGCAATGTTGATGTTGCCTCAAAACGTTTTGTGTCCTTGCATGTCGTGGGTACTTGGGCCTCCCACACAAGTGATGCACCATTTTTATCGGGAGACCTGGGGGAACGCTGGGTGGTAGGAAATTTGTAGTCAGGCCAGTGATGCCACACTTTCCCACACAAAAATGTGTGAAAAAAGTGATTTTTTCAGCTAAAATTGAGGTTTGCAGGGGATTCTGGGTAAGGAAATGTTGGGGGATCCACGCAAGCCATACCTCCCTTGAAGCCCCCGGGTGTCTACTTTTCAGAAATGTGTGGGTTTGGTAGGTTTCCCTAGATGGCCGCCGAGCACGGGGCCAAAACCCAGGTGACTCCCTTGCAAAACCAGGTGGTTTTGAGATAGGCAATTTTGAGGTCGCTCACTACGTTGTGGGCCCTTGCCTGTCGCGGGTACTTGGGCCTCCCACACAAGTGAGGCACCATTTTTATCGGGAGACCTGGGGGAACGCTGAGTGGTAGGAAATTTGTGTGAGGCCAGTGATGCCACACTTTCCCACACAGAAATGTGTGAAAAAAGTGATTTTTTCAGCTAAAATTGAGGCTTGCAGGGGATTCTGGTAAGGAAACGTTGGGGGATCCACGCAAGCCATACCTCCCTGGAAGCCCCCGGGTGTCTACTTTTCAGAAATGTGTGGGTTTGGTAGGTTTCCTTAGATGGCCGCCGAGCACGGGGCCAAAACCCAGGTGACTCCCCTTGCAAAACCAGGTGGTTTTGTGAAAGGCTATTTTGAGGTCGCCTCACTACGTTGTGGGCCCTTGCCTGTCGCGGGTACTTGGGCCTCCCACACAAGTGAGGCACCATTTTTATCGGGAGACCTGGGGGAACGCTGGGTGGTAGGAAATTTGTGTGAGGCCAGTGATGCCACACTTTCCCACACAAAAATGTGTGAAAAAGTGATTTTTTCAGCTAAAATTGAGGTTTGCAGGGGATTCTGGGTAAGGAAACGTTGGGGGATCCACGCAAGCCATACCTCCCTGGAAGCCCCCGGGTGTCTACTTTTCAGAAATGTGTGGGTTTGGTAGGTTTCCTAGATGGCCGCCGAGCACGGGGCCAAAAACCCAGGTGACTCCCCTTGCAAAACCAGGTGGTTTTGTGAAAGGCCATTTTGAGGTCGCCTCACTACGTTGTGGGCCCTTGCCTGTCGCGGGTACTTGGGCCTCCCACACAAGTGAGGCACCATTTTTATCGGGAGACCTGGGGGAACGCTAGGTGGTAGGAAATTTGTGTGAGGCCAGTGATGCCACACTTTCCCACACACAAATGTGTGAAAAAGTGATTTTTTCAGCTAAAATTGAGGTTTGCAGGGGATTCTGGGTAAGGAAACGTTGGGGGATCCATGCAAGCCATACCTCCCTGGAAGCCCCCGGGTGTCTACTTTTCAGAAATGTGTGGGTTTGGTAGGTTTCCCTAGATGGCCGCCGAGCACGGGGCCAAAACCCAGGTGACTCCCTTGCAAAACCAGGTGGTTTTGTGAAAGGCCATTTTGAGGTCGCCTCAATACGTTGTGGGCCCTTGCCTGTCGCGGGTACTTGGGCCTCCCACACAAGTGAGGCACCATTTTTATCGGGAGACCTGGGGGAACGCTGGGTGGTAGGAAATTTGTGTGAGGCCAGTGATGCCACACTTTCCCACACACAAATGTGTGAAAAAAGTGATTTTTTTCAGCTAAAATTGAGGTTTGCAGGGGATTCTGGGCAAGGAAACTTTGGGGGATCCACGCAAGCCATACCTCCCTGAAGCCCCCGGGTGTCTACTTTTCACAAATGTGTGTGTTTGGTAGGTTTCCCTAGGTGCCGGCAGAGGTAGGGTTAAAAACTACAGCTAGGCACTTTGCCAAAAAAGGGTCATTTTTCACTGCGAAATTGAGGTGTGACCACGTTGCGTTTTGCGCCGTTTCCTGTCGCAGGCACTAGGCCGACCCACACAAGTGAGGTACCATTTTTCTCGTAAGACTTTGGGGAACGCGGGGTGGGTGGAAATTTGTGGATACACGCAGATTCCTGAACTTTCCACCACAGAAATGTGGGGAAAATGTGTTTTTTTTGACAATTTGTTATGTTTGCAAGGGATTCTGGGTAACAGAACCTGGTGGGAGGCAGTCAAGTCACTCCATCCTGGATTCCCTGGGTGTCTAGTTTTCAAATATGTATAGGTTTGCTAGGTTTCCCTAGGTGCCGGCAGAGGTAGGGTTAAAAACTACAGCTAGGCACTTTGCCAAAAAAGGGTCATTTTTCACTGCGAAATTGAGGTGTGACCACGTTGCGTTTTGCACCGTTTCCTGTCGCAGGCACTAGGCCGACCCACACAAGTGAGGTACCATTTTTCTCGTAAGACTTTGGGGAACGCGGGGTGGGTGGAAATTTGTGGATCCACGCAGATTCCAGAACTTTCCACCACAGAAATGTGGGGAAAATGTGGGTTTTTTGACAATTTTTTATGTTTGCAAGGGATTCTGGGTAACAGAACCTGGTGGGAGGCAGTCAATTCACCCCATCCTGGATTCCCCTGTGTGTCTAGTTTTCAAAAATGTATAGGTTTGCTAGGTTTCCTAGGTGCCGGCAGAGGTAGGGTTAAAAACTACAGCTAGGCACTTTTCCAAAAAAGGGTCATTTTTCACTGCGAAATTGAGGTGTGACCACGTTGCGTTTTGCGCCGTTTCCTGTCGCAGGCACTAGGCCGACCCACACAAGTGAGGTACCATTTTTCTCGTAAGACTTTGGGGAACGCGGGTGGGTGGAAATTTGTGGATCCACGCAGATTCCAGAACTTTCCACCACAGAAATGTGGGGAAAATTTGTTTTTTTTGCACAATTTTTTATGTTTGCAAGGGATTCTGGGTAACAGAACCTGGTGGGAGGCAGTCCAGTCACCCCATCCTGGATTCCCCTGGGTGTCTAGTTTTCAAAAATGTATAGGTTTGCTAGGTTTCCCTAGGTGCCGGCAGAGGTAGGGTTAAAAACTACAGCTAGGCACTTTGCCAAAAAAGGGTCATTTTTCACTGCGAAATTGAGGTGTGACCACGTTGCGCTTTGCACCGTTTCCTGTCGCAGGCACTAGGCCGACCCACACAAGTGAGGTACCATTTTTCTCGTAAGACTTTGGGGAACGCGGGGTGGGTGGAAATTTGTGGATCCACGCAGATTCCAGAACTTTCCACCACAGAAATGTGGGGAAAATGTGGTTTTTTGACAATTTTTTATGTTTGCAAGGGATTCTGGGTAACAGAACCTGGTGGGAGGCAGTCAATTCACCCCATCCTGGATTCCCTGTGTGTCTAGTTTTCAAAAATGTATAGGTTTGCTAGGTTTCCCTAGGTGCCGGCAGAGGTAGGGTTAAAAACTACAGCTAGGCACTTTTCCAAAAAGGGTCATTTTTCACTGCGAAATTGAGGTGTGACCACGTTGCGTTTTGCGCCGTTTCCTGTCGCAGGCACTAGGCCGACCCACACAAGTGAGGTACCATTTTTCTCGTAAGACTTTGGGGAACGCGGGGTGGGTGGAAATTTGTGGATCCACGCAGATTCCAGAACTTTCCACCACAGAAATGTGGGGAAAATGTGGTTTTTTTGACAATTTGTTATGTTTGCAAGGGATTCTGGGTAACAGAACCTGGTGGGAGGCAGTCCAGTCACCCCATCCTGGATTCCCTGGGTGTCTAGTTTTCAAAATGTATAGGTTTGCTAGGTTTCCCTAGGTGCCGGCAGAGGTAGGGTTAAAAACTACAGCTAGGCACTTTGCCAAAAAAGGGTCATTTTTCACTGCGAAATTGAGGTGTGACCACGTTGCGTTTTGCACCGTTTCCTGTCGCAGGCACTAGGCCGACCCACACAAGTGAGGTACCATTTTTCTCGTAAGACTTTGGGGAACGCGGGGTGGGTGGAAATTTGTGGATCCACGCAGATTCCAGAACTTTCCACCACAGAAATGTGGGGAAAATGTGGTTTTTTTGACAATTTTTATGTTTGCAAGGGATTCTGGGTAACAGAACCTGGTGGGAGGCAGTCAAGTCACCCCATCCTGGATTCCCTGGGTGTCTAGTTTTCAAAAATGTATAGGTTTGCTAGGTTTCCCTAGGTGCCGGCAGAGGTAGGGTTCAAAAACTACAGCTAAGCACTTTGCAAAAAAAGGTCATTTTTCACTGCGAAATTGAGGTGTGACCACGTTGCGTTTTGCGCCGTTTCCTGTCGCAGGCACTAGGCCGACCCACACAAGTGAGGTACCATTTTTCTCGTAAGACTTTGGGGAACGCGGGGAGGGTGGAAATTTGTGGATCCACGCAGATCTCCAGAACTTTCCACCACAGAAATGTGGGGAAAATGTGGTTTTTTTGACAATTGTTTATGTTTGCAAGGGATTCTGGGTAACAGAACCTGGTGGGAGGCAGTCCAGTCACCCCATCCTGGATTCCCCTGGGTGTCTAGTTTTCAAAAATGTATAGGTTTGCTAGGTTTCCTAGGTGCCGGCAGAGGTAGGGTTAAAAACTACAGCTAGGCACTTTGCCAAAAAGGGTCATTTTTCACTGCGAAATTGAGGTGAGACCACGTTGCGCTTTGCGCCGTTTCCTGTCGCAGGCACTAGGCCGACCCACACAAGTGAGGTACCATTTTTCTCGTAAGACTTTGGGGAACGCGGGGTGGGTGGAAATTTGTGGATCCACGCAGATTCCAAAACTTTCCACCACAGAAATGTGGGGAAAATGTGTTTTTTTGGACAATTTTTTATGTTTGCAAGGGATTCTGGGTAACAGAACCTGGTGGGAGGCAGTCAAGTCACCCCATCCTGGATTCCCTGGTTGTCTAGTTTTCAAAAATGTATAGGTTTGCTAGGTTTCCCTAGGTGCCGGCAGAGGTAGGGTTAAAAAACTACAGCTAGGCACTTTGCCAAAAAAGGGTCATTTTTCACTGCGAAATTGAGGTGTGACCACGTTGCGTTTTGCACCGTTTCCTGTCGCAGGCACTAGGCCGACCCACACAAGTGAGGTACCATTTTTCTCGTAAGACTTTGGGGAACGCGGGGTGGGTGGAAATTTGTGGATCCACGCAGATTCCAGAACTTTCCACTACAGAAATGTGGGGAAAATGTGTTTTTTGGACAATTTTTTATGTTTGCAAGGGATTCTGGGTAACAGAACCTGGTGGGAGGCAGTCAAGTCACCCCATCCTGGATTCCCCTGGTTGTCTAGTTTTCAAAAATTTATAGGTTTGCTAGGTTTCCCTAGGTGCCGGCAGAGGTAGGGTTCAAAAACTACAGCTAGGCACTTTGCCAAAAAAGGGTCATTTTTCACTGCGAAATTGAGGTGTGACCACGTTGCGTTTTGCGCCGTTTCCTGTCGCGGGCACTAGGCCGACCCACACAAGTGAGGTACCATTTTTCTCAAAAGACTTTGGGGAACGCGGTGTGGGTGGAAATTTGTGGATCCACGCAGATTCCAGAACTTTCCACCACAGAAATGTGGGGAAAATGTGGTTTTTTTGATAATGTTTTAGGTTTGCAAGGGATTCTGGGTAACAGAACCTGGTGGGAGGCAGTCCAGTCACCCCATCCTGGATTCCCCTGGGTGTCTAGTTTTCAAAAATGTATAGGTTTGCTAGGTTTCCCTAGGTGCCAGCAGAGCTAGGGTTCAAAAACTACAGCTAGGCACTTTGCCAAAAAAGGGTCATTTTTCACTGCGAAATTGAGGTGTGACCACGTTGCGTTTTGCGCAGTTTCCTGTCGCAGGCACTAGGCCGACCCACACAAGTGAGGTACCATTTTTCTCGTAAGACTTTGGGGAACGCGGGGTGGGTGGAAATTTGTGGATCCACGCAGATTCCAGAACTTTCCACCACAGAAATGTGGGGAAAATGTGTTTTTTTTGACAATTGTTTATGTTTGCAAGGGATTCTGGGTAACAGAACCTGGTGGGAGGCAGTCAAGTCACCCCATCCTGGATTCCCCTGGGTGTCTAGTTTTCAAAAATGTATAGGTTTACTAGGTTTCCCTAGGTGCCGGCAGAGCTAGGGTTCAAAAACTACAGCTAGGCACTTTGCCAAAAAAGGGTCATTTTTCACTGCGAAATTGAGGTGTGACCACGTTGCGTTTTGCGCCGTTTCCTGTCGCAGGCACTAGGCCGACCCACACAAGTGAGGTACCATTTCTCTCGTAAGACTTTGGGGAGCGCGGGGTGGGTGGAAATTTGTGGATCCACGCAGATTCCAGAACTTTCCACCACAGAAATGTGGGGAAAATGTGTTTTTTTGACAATTGTTTATGTTTGCAAGGGATTCTGGGTAACAGAACCTGGTGGGAGGCAGTCAAGTCACCCCATCCTGGATTCCCCTGGGTGTCTAGTTTTCAAAAATGTATAGGTTTGCTAGGTTTCCCTAGGTGCCGGCAGAGCTAGGGTTCAAAAACTACACCTAGGCACTTTGCAAAAAAAGGGTAATTTTTCATTGTGAAAATGTGGTACGTCCACGTTGCATTTTGAGCCATTTCCTGTTGTGGGCACAAGGGCTACCCACACAAGTGAGGTACCATTTTTATCGGGAGACTTAGGGTAACACAGAATTGTAGAGCAACTGTTATTACCTATTGACTTTCGATGCATTTCTGCCTTCCAAATGAAAGACAATGTGTAAAAATAAGTCATTTTGAAAATGACCTATAATTCTCATGCTAGTATGGGTACTCCCAATTTCGGAAATGTGCAAATATCTACTGTTTCTAAAATCTACATTTTGTTCCCATTTCAGAAATACATAGGTGTCTTTCATAACAATTTTTCCATGTATACATTTTCCCAAAATAATTGCTAAATACCCGGTACTTAAAAAAAATCATTGCAAGATGTTGCTCAATTATTGGCTCTGGGTTCGTCGGGTTCTTGGTGAACCTACAAGTCCTATATATCCCCACAACCAGAAAGGTCCAGCGGATATAACCGTATATTGCCTTCAAATAGCTGTCATAATTAGAAGAAGTTACAGGTGAAAACGTTGACACAAATGGCTGTTTTTTTCAACTAATTTTCAATTTTTCCTTTATTTAACTGTTAGTTTCTATAAGGAAAACTTTAAGGATCTACACAAATGACCCCTTGCTGAATTCAGAATTTTGTCTACTTTTCAGAAATGTATGGCTTTCCAGGATCCATTATTGGTTTCATACCCATTTCTACCATTAACTGGAAGGAGGTTGAAAGCACAAAAATAGCAAAAATAGGCTATGTCCCAGAAAAATGCCAAAACTGTGTAAAAAAGTTGGTTTTCTGACAAAAGTCTGCTTGTCCCTGAAAGCTGGGAAGATGGTGATTTCATCCCCAGAACCCCTTTTTGATGCCATTTGCAGGGAAAAATCAAGACGCTTTCATCTGTAGCCCTTTTTCGCATTTTTCCCAAACAAAACAAAATTTAGCTGTATTTTGACTAATTTCTGGGTCCCCTCCAGGGGAATCCACAAACCCTGGGTACCTTTACAATCCCCATGATGTTAGAAAAAAAGGACGCAAATTTGGCATGGATACCTTATGTGGTCAAAAAGTTACAGGGGCCTAAGCGCGCACTACCCCAAATAGCCAAAAAAAAGGCTTAGCACAGGGGAAAAGGCCTATCAGCGAAGGGGTTAAAACTTAATATATTTTCCTAGATTGGTGTGGGATTTTTCTTGTGTTGTGTATTCACTTTGATACTGTTTGAGGGCTGTATAAATACTTTACACTTAGCCTCTAAGTTAAGCATGACTGCTTTTGTGCTAAACTACCAAAGAGTTTAACACAGGTTAATTTAGTGACTTTTGTGGTTCACCCTGCCAAGGACTGTGGTTGTTGCCTGAGTGGGGCTTCTACCCCCCTCAACCAGTAACCTAATTTATAAAAATAAAAATCACACATTTCAAGCAAGATGCCACAAAATAAACAGTAATATAATAAAACACTGGTAACTTGTATAACATGGTCCTATTTTGGCATGTCAGGCTTTTGTTGGCATTTACAAACCACTTGGCATTCCTCTTCATGGTTTATGATATCACCACAACAACTCAGTGGTCAGTTAGTATCCTTGCTATATTTCATGTGAACCCACAAAATTCAATTGCGAAAATTAATTATGAATTATAAATTCATTGCAATAATTTACAATAATGATTTAGTCAGGTATAATTTTTATGCTCTCGTACAATAGTATTTTTTCATCTTGAACACATAAAAGTGTGATCCTTAAAAAAATATTAGTTCTGTGGGAGCATGCGCATAGGGCTCTTTTTCCTGATTATTGCCTTGACATTGGCATCTGTGCTACCCTGCTTGTCTGTGACACTGCCCATGTAGGTGAAAGCATCAACCTCTATCAGTGCATCGCCTGCAAGAGTGACCGCCCTCAGGTGATCTGTAGTCCAAATATTTTTAAAACTTTTTTCCATTTAAGATTGCTTCTTTTGGAAGGCAAATTCAAATGACAAAATACACACGTCACACACCCTACTCTTTCCATTTATTTTAACCCAAAAAACATTTATCCTAGAACAGGAACACAGATATATATTTTTTTCTAGATGTGTGTACGCCTGAAGGTATAAAAAAAAACTCGTTCACAGCTTGGTCATTTGCTATTCATATTATCACCTTTAATGGTTGCAAGTGATCCCAGTTTTTTTAAACAAACAGCTTGTTGCAAATTATTTACGTTGAATATACCTTTTCCGGCAAAATAAAATTCTACTCTGCTGGCATGCAATCTCGTAGACAAGTTTGTCGTGGGCTTGCTGTCGGCTATCTTTAGCTTTTCATGGTTTTGCCTCTTCAGGGGCCCAATGCAGCCATGGAAAAGAAGCCTTTATCATTCAAATCATTGCATTAAAACATTGGGAAAGAACGAGGACCACATGTTCATTCTTGTGTATTTATAGCATTTCTCCTCAAGGCTGCCTCGATGTTAAAGGCGAAGAACATCATAATTCATTAAATATTGAAATAAACACAGCATAAAATGCACTTTCTGCATCTTGTAAAATACATACTCCTGTCACAAACATCACATTCCTCCATATGAGAGATGACACTAATGAAAACCTTTTTTATAAATGGAGAAAATACAACTACATTCATGTATATTCAGACCAAACTTATTTATGGAGCTTATATCTGTTAAAAAGTCATGTTATCATTCTGTCTAGTAAATATTCACTTATTTGACACTCGCTCTTTCCCAGGAATTCATTGGAGTTTCCCCGTAGTGCAACATATATTATCAAAAAACGATATAAAAATGTCCCGAATTAAATTTCTGTGTCACCCTGACATTTCTTCATTTTTATAACATTATTACTCATCCCTTATGCTCCGCTAGCCACTTTTCTGCTTTTTGAAAGTAAAATTAGAATACGAAAACTGATATTCTCTTCCACTTATTTTTCATGATACATCCCCCTCTCCTTCCAACTCAATATTTCCTTAGTCATCAGTCCTTAATTGAAGACTGGAAAGCGAATTCAGGCTTAATCCAATGTATTTTACTGAGGCTTACACTGCTCCGGATGTCAGTTACTCACAGGAAGAGCTGAACCAATCTTTCCCAAACTTGTTTTGTGACTTGACAGGTTCATACCTTAAACCTGCAGTAGTGATTAAGTGATTGCAAACCCTGAAACCAAGCCACACAGTTCAAAATACTTGAAAATATTCGGGGGCCTATTCACAAAGGCATTTAAGAGTATGTAAAAGACTAATCCTACAACACTACTTTCTGTACTCAAATAATTTTGGGAATCGACCCCAATTAAATTACACTTAATCGGTCAAAGAATATTCATCACTGCATGGCTGCAAAAAGTGGTTATCCACTCACAGCCTTATGTGGTAGCTGCAAAATTTTCTTTCTGTCGTATATGGCTGCCTCCCCCCCCCCCTTCCACATTTTGGTTTTAACCCTGGCAATAGTGGCTAGATGCATGTGTATTATCTTGCTGGTAATAGATATGATAAACTCCATGCTCGGATTTTTTGACATTGAGCTACACATTACAGTCTTGCAGGCATTTTTAAAGCAATAAACTGGAGTCAATGTCCTGTCATTTTCAAATGATTGACTTATGTCATTTTACTGTTACTTCATAGTTCTAACACATTTGCATAACCGCGTCCATGAAGCAATTAGAGATCACTAAGATCTAGGGAAAAATGATACAAAATGGACCAACACCTCAACTCAGAGCCACATATTAACATGTATTCCTGTAAAATCTAAATTATAGTAAAATAAGATTTAACATTCTAACCCATTAATGTGAAAGTACCTTCAGTGCAATTTGCAACGATAAACAGACAGCACATGCAGATATATGGCTTCAAATTTAGCTTTTGTTCAGAGCAAAGCAGAGGCACAAACTCAATACATAAAAATGAAGAACGGAAGCAACAAATAGCACCTATAAAATGGTGCTCACAATTGCTTTCAAAAGAAACTTTCAGGATTTTTATCAAAACACTGGATTATGTACACCTGCAAGCTCACAACTGCAAAAATACTAAAAAAAGGACTTGGCATCAACACTAACATTCTTCCTAACAAGGCGTGAACAAAGCAGCAGGCTCCAGACAACCTACAAAAAGACTCAGGATGAAACACATGGGCCACCTCAGCAGAAGGAGCAGTAGGAGAAAAAGCAAAAAACAACTCTCCAAAGCTTCCAACCCAACCAGACAACATACAAAAAGACTCAGGATGAAACACATGGGCCACCTCAGCAGAAGGAGCAGTAGGAGAAAAAGCAAAAAACAACTCTTCAAAGCTTCCAACCCAACCAGAAATTAGAGGTGGTGCCATGGCACCACCTCTAATTTTCTTTTACACATCACACCGTTTGTCACATAAAGAGACGACTCTATCATTCCACGACCATTGATATATTCCACCTATATGTATGATTGTATTAAGCCACTACATGGTGATTGAAGGCCAGCAGAGACATAATCTACATCTCAAAACTAACTGAAAGCCTGTATTACAAACCACCCATCCACTAAGACCCTATATGGCATGCAGCGTTACATCCCTATGCATGCCATGGTAGATACAATGGCACAGGTGGATTCTTATCAAATAAATGGCTTAAGCCTCATCAGAGAGGACATTGCACATACATACCTGCTTCAAAAGGAACAGTCCAGCCTGAACTGCCAGGCCAGGACCTCCTTGAATTGGAACACAAACAACCCAAGATTGGCTTTGTCCTGATTTGGCTTGCCATCCGGGGGCAACTTGGTTCCAGTGCCACAGTGAGCACAGGACCTATGTCTGGGCATACCTGTCGCACTAAAGGTGTTGCACTGAAGTATAAAAAAAGGGATGGATGGAATGCTTGAATTAATCTCAGCCATTGAAAATTACTTGGGGTTGTATCCTAGTCCATCATTATTTTGCACATCATGCCACCTCAGTTTGGAGCACGCTACATGTAAATCACTCTTGACCCTGCTCCAAAAAGAACAGTCCAGCCCAAGATGTCAGGTACTCCCTGAACCAGAACACAAGCAACCCAAGAATGGTTTCACCCTGATTGGGGCCTGTCAGTCGGGTACAGCTTTGTTCCAGTGACACAGTGAGGAAGGGATCAATGTATGGGCACCCGTTGCACTGAAGCATTTAAAACAGAAGAATTTTCCCACAGATTAAGTACAAATGGATTTAGATGAGATACTCCAAATATAAAGGGATTACATATGTTTTGTGGTTTGTTTAGGATTTGCTAATTTATATAGGACAGTGATTGCTAATTATTGTGTAAGGATTATCATCACACACAAAGAATATGAATTTTGAGATGGGAATTGATCGGGAGGCAGAAGCGATTACTTAGCGTTTGGCACAAATGTTGAAGAGTACCCTGTCTGCCAAACTAACAGTCTTGCCATTCAAGTTAGGCCCAGAAGAACTGTCATGTTTCTGCATGAGGATCCCACGCTGGCTTATTTGGAGCAACCTTAGACCGATGGCCCCACATGCTTTAAGCTGTCAATCTAATTACCTCAGACCATTCACTCCATTTAGAACTGACGATCTGACATATTTGTGTCCTGTTTGGAACTGTGAGGAAAAGTAGTTAGTAGAAAAAAAATAAAATTGCCACCACACCTTCTTGGAAAACTCCCAGGGTGTTAGGGCCATTACTTTTTTGTTTCTCATAGACAAACTCCCACCTATGAAATTTGCTTTAGAAAACCAAAAAGTTTGCTGTACTGCTGCATTAAACATGCCAGCCACAATGCAAACTTGTAGTGTTTTCAGAGAAGTGTGGTTGCAGCTACTTTGTAGGCACAGAGAACACTTAGCCAGGCAGGCAGAGATCTCTAAATAAGACGGGTGGTCCTTCACAAGGGTGGCAGATGTTATAAACTGCCCCACCCTGGCAGGACAGTTGGACGTCTGCCAAGCTTTAAATAATCCCCAGTGTTTTGTTTAGAAAGAAGATTGTTCCCCACTTCCTCTTTTACATTAACACACATGTGTAAGAAATTGGGGGGGATATTTACAAAGAAGTGGCAGAGTGAGGCGTTGGCAGTCATGGCTTAACGCCTCACTCTGCCACTTCAGAAACGCAAGGCTGCACCATGTTCACAAGAATATGGTGCAGCCCTGCATTTCCCCCTGCGCTGGCGCTACACTTAGTAGTTTAGCACCAACGCAGGCACCCTTGCACCATAGTGCTAGAGTGTCTGTGTGCAGGGGAAGATTGTTTATGTACAGGAAGGTCCCCCTTCCTGCACATACACAATCTTGAAATGCCATTTTGTCACTTCTATGTGTGCTGCTTAATGCAGCACACATGGAAGTTACCAAATATCATTTTTTTAAAGATTGTTTATGTGCAGGAAGGGTCACCTTCCTGCACATAAACAATCCAAGGCGTTTAGCTTTTTCCATGTGTGCTGCACAAGGCAGTACACATGGAAAAAGCAAAAACAAGGAGAAATAAAGCATTTCTTCTCGTTTCTCCAAGTTAAGACTAGGTTTTCCCTGGTCTTAATTTTGGCGCTGCCTGCTATTTACGCTGCCCTTGTAAATAGGGGGCAGCGTCAAAATCAATGGGTGTTGCGGTGGAACGCCCACCGCCACACCCACTGCCCACCCCTTTCACGCTAAGCATATCATGAAAGGGGGCCTTATTTACAAGGCAGCGTTAAGCCACATTAAGCCATGTTAAGCCACGTCACAAAAAGCGACGTTTCCGTGGCGATAGGGGCTTGTAAATATGCCCCGGGTTGTTAGTTCACTGGGGTGTGCGCCCTGGTCAAGCGGCAACCACAATCTTTATCAGGGTGAGGCACAAGCCAGCTCTAAACTAACCTGTGCTCAACCCTCTGGTAGGTTGGCGCAGAGCAGTCAGGCTTAACTTAGAGGCACAGTGTAAAGTATTTGTGCAACACTTCAAACAGTAATAAAGTGAAAACACCACACAAAAAGGATCCCACACCATAGTTAGAAAAATAGAGTTTGCTTTAACAAATAAAACAATACCAAAACGACAAAAATACAATCAGAGATATGAAATTTTAAAGATTTTAGTGAAAATAGCGCCAAAAAGCACAAAGCGCCAACTGTGGATATTGGGTTGCGCTAGACCTGGGCAAAGTCACAAGTTCAGACTGACCATGATGGAGCATGGGCCAGCTACAGAGACCCAGTTAGGTCTGCTCAACAAAGTACCTTAAATCCTGGTTTGAGGAGCGTTGCGAGGATCCACTTCAAAGATGCGTTGAGTAGCCGAAGTGATGCATCATTTCTGAGATGCAGTGAGGCTGTGATGTGAGGGCCTGTGTCACTGCTGAGGATCCCGTCTACGGGGCTTGCGATGCGAAGTCCAGTGTCATGGATGCGGAGTGCAGTCGGGTGATGCATCGGTTCCGAGGGCCTGAGAGGCTGCAATGCAGAGTTCGGCATCGCCTTCGAGACTGTCATTGATGGGGTATGTGAGGGCCTGTGCTGAGGATGCATCATGCTGGGGTGTTTCTGATGGGGCTGTGAATGCGATACAAGTCTTTGCAATGGGTCCAACCAACACAATAGTGGCGATGTGTCGGTTCTGCTTGGGTTTGCGCCATGCAGCAGAGGAGATGTGTCGGTACCACTGGATCCTCAGAGGATGGTAGAGCACCTTAAGTCCACTACCAAGGGTCAAGGACTGGGGTAGTAACACTTGGCAGGATAGACTCACAGATGGCAGAGCCCAGGTGCAAGGTTGTTGGAAGCCTTCTGTGTCTCTTAGACTTCAGATCAGGAGACCAGCCAATTAGCCCTTGGAATCACTCTGGGTTCCAGGTCCTTGATATGCAGGTCCTGTCCTTCTCACCCAGGCAAGAGATCAGCAGGAAGAAAATCAGCACAGCAAGGCAACAGTCCTTCAGAGCAACAGTTCAGCAGAGTGCCAGTCCTTTCATCAGCAGAGCAGTCCTTCTTTCTGACAGAGTATCCACAGGTCGAGAAGTGTACTGAAGAGTTGATGTCTGAGGTCCAATATTTCTACCCAGTTGTGCCTTTAAAGTTGGGTGAAGCTTCTTGAGGCATGCCTTTGGAGTGCACATGTGCCCTGCCTTCCTGGCCCTAGCTCCATACTAACTACAGGAGATATCAATCAATCAATCAATCAGTATTTATAGAGCGTGACTTATCACCCTGTGGGGTAGCCAGGCGCTGAGGAGAGGTGTGCCTTAGTTGAGGAGCCAGGTCTTGAGCACCTTCGTGAAGCTGGTGAGTTAAGGGAGGTTCGGAGGTGGAGTGGGAGTGGGAGGTTGTTCCAGGACTTGGCGGCAAGGTAAGAGAAAGAACAACCTTTGGTGCTGCACCACCGAATGCAGGGTACGTGTGCGAGGGAGAGGGCTGCGAATCGGAGTTGTTTGTTCGGCTGGTGGAAGGTTAAGCGGTAGTTGATGCAGGAGGGTCCGTCATTGTGCAGGGCTTTGTAGGCGTGAGTCAGCAGCTTGACCAGGCATCACTTATGGACAGGGTGCCAGTGGAGTTTTCCATGGTGGGGGGTGATGCTGGTCCATTCAGGGAGGTCGAGGCTGAGTCTAGCTGAGGCATTCTGTATGGTCTGTGGTCGTTTGAGGAGGTGGGTGGCGGTACCGTTGTTGAGTGTGTTTCAGTAGTCCAGCCAGCAGGTTATGAGTGCTTGAGACACTGTTTTCCTGGTGCTGGCAGTGATCCACCTGAAGATCTTGAACAGCATGCAGAGGTTGTGGAAGCAGGAGGAGGCCACTGTGTTGACCTGGCGCTTCATGGAAAGATCGCTGTCGAAGATGATGCTGAGGCTGCGGGCATGGTCAATGGGGGTAGGTGAGGGTCCCAGTGCAGTGTGCCACCATGTGTCGTCCCATGGGGAGGTGTTCTTTCTGAAGATGAGAATTTCCGTCTTGTCTGTGTACAGCTTAAAGCAGTTGGATCTCATCCAGCTGGCGATGTTGGTCATGGCGTTCTGGAAGTTGAATCTGGTGGTGGCGGTGTCTTCTGTGAGTGAGAGGATGAGTTGGGTGTCATCTGCATATGAGATGAGGTTGTTTCCGTGGGTGTGGGCGATGTCAGCCAAAGGAGTCATGTAGGCATTGAAGAGGGTGGGGCTGAGGGAGGATCCTTGGGGGACTCAACAGATGATCCTCTTGGGTTCAGAGGTGAAGGGCGGTAGGCGGATTTTCTGTGTGTCCTGTGAGGAAGAAGGTGATCCACTTGAGGGCATTTCCTCTCCTGCTGATGTGGTGTAGTCTTGTGAGGAGGGTGTGGTGGGATATGGGGTCAAAGGCTGCTGAAAGGTCAAGGAGGATCGGGGCTGCTGTCTTGCCACGGTTGAAGATGGATCTGATGCCGGTGGTTGTGGTAATCAAGTTAGTTTCGGTGCTGAGGTTGAAACAGAAGCCGGATTGGGTGGCATCGAGTAGGTTGTTTACTTCCAGGTGGTTGGTGAGCTTGCGATTGATGGCTTTCACCAGGACTTTGGCAGGGAAGGGAAGCAGTGAGATAGGGCGGTAGTTCTTGAGCTCGCTGAGGTCGGCGGAGGGTTTCTTCAGGAGGGATTTTACATCTGAGTGTTTCCAGGCATCAGGGAAGGTGGTCATGGTGATGGATGAGTTGAGGATATTGGTGAGTGTGCTGCTGATGTCCTTTTGTCCCAGGTTGAAGGAGTGGTGAGGTCAGGAGTCAGTTCGTGCTCCAGAGTAGATGGAGGTCATTATTACTGAGGTGAATGGTGTCCAATGGATGAGGTGGCTGCCAGAGTTGTCGGTTGTGTTAATTGGTGGCTGAGGTCAGTTGGTTGAGGGTCAAATTTGCTGTAGATGTCTGCTATTTTGTTGTGGAAGAAGTCCGCCAGGAAGCTGCAGAGGGCTTGGGAAGGGCGAATCGTGGTGGCGGTGTCTTCTGTAAATGAGAGGATGAGTTGGGTGTTGTCTGCTTATGAGATGATGTTGAGTGCGTGGGTGCGGGTGATGTCAGCCAAAGAAGTCATGTAGGCATTGAAGAGGGTGAGGCTGAGGGAGGATGCTTGGGGTACACAACAGATGATCCTCTTGGGTTCAAAGGTGAAGGGCGGTGGGTGGATTTTCTATGTGTCCTGTGAGGAAAAAGGTGATCCACTTGAGGGCATTTCCTCTCATGCTGATGTGGTGTAGTCTGGTGAGGAGGGTGTGGTGGGATACGTGGTCAAAGGCTTCTGAGAGGTCAAGGAGGATCAAGGCTGCTGTCTCACCACTGTCGAGGATGGATCTGATGTCATTAGTTGCAGGAATGAAGGCAGTTTCGGTGCTGTGGTTGAAGCGGAAGCCGGACTGGGTGGCGTTGAGTAGGTTGTTTACTTCCAGGTGGTTGGTGAGCTGGCGATTGATGGCTTTCACCAGGACTTTGGCTGGGAAGGGGAGCAGCGAGATAGGGCAGTAGTTCTTGAGCTAGCTGAGGTCGGCAGATGGTTTCTTCAGGAGGGGTTTTACCTCCGCGTGTTTCCAGGTGTCAGGGAAGGTGTCCGTGGTGATGAATGAGTTGAGGATGTTGGTGAGTGCGCTGCTGATTTCCTTCTGTCTCAGTTTAAAGGCATGGTGGGGTCAGGGGTCTGTCGGTGCTGATAGGTCATGATTGCTGAAGTGATAGGCATGGCGAGTGGTGTCCAATGGGTGAGGTGGCTGCCTGAGTTGTGTGTGTGTGCTAATTGGTGGCCGAGGTCAGTTGGTTGAGGGTCAAAGTTGCTGTAGATGTCTGCTATTTTGTTGTGGAAGAAGTCCGCCAGGGAGCTGCAGAGGGCTTGGGAAGGGAGAATCATGGTGTTGGTGGTAGACAGGCAGGAGAATTAGCTGACAATGATGAAGAGTTCTTTTGTGCGATTTGTACTAGCCTCAATGTGGGTGGTTAGGGTATCCCTTTTGGCTTCCTTGCGGCGGTGGTGGTATTTGCAGAGGGCAGTTTTGAAGGTGGTGAGGTCTGAGGGGTTCCTGTTGGCATGCCACTGTCTCTCAAGTCACCTACGATCACGTTAGAAGGCCCAGAGCTCAGGGGTGAACCAGCTGGCGTGTTTGCTGGGTCTGCTGGTGCTGGCCATTTTCATGGCTGCTAATGTGTTGGCGCAGTAGGAGATCCATTCGGAGAAGTTTTGGACGGCTTGCTTAAGGTTGTTGTTGGGTCGGGGTGGCCGTCCATTGGGTCTCAGTGATTTTGTTCCATCTGCGGCAGGCGGGGTGGGGGCAAGGGGTTGGGTGGTGGAGAGCCTGCGATGGTGAAGTAGATGATGCTGTGATCTGTCCATGGGAGCTCGGTGGGTGGCTGAATTTGATTCTGTCACTGGCTGTGAAGGTTGGGTCCAGGGTGTGTCCTGTGCAGTGTGTGGGGCTGGTGACCAGTTGAGTGAGTATGATGTTGCTCATGCTTTTCAGGAGGTTGGTGGAGTTGGTGTTGTTGGGTCATCGAGGTGGAATTTGAGGTCACTGAGGAAGATGTAGTGCTTGGAGTAGATTGCCAAGGGGGTAAAGAGTTCTGAGATGGCATCGCAGAAGCCAGGGCAGGATCCGGGGTTCTGTAGGCTAAGGTTCCTCTGACAGTAGTGTTTGCGTCAAATCAGATTTGGAAGTTGAGGTGTTACATGATTGACAAGATGTTGTCTTCGGTGGTGGTGCATTGGATGGTCTCCTTGTGGATGATTGCGATGCCTCCTCTGTGTTTGTTGGCACGGTCTCTGTGTATCATTTTGTAGCCATGGGGCATTGCTGTAGGGATGTCAGGTGCTGAGGACAGTGAGATCCAGGTCTTAGTGATGAACATCACATCAGGGCTGGAGGTGGTGTTGGTGTCACATATTTAGTTGGTGCGCTTGCCGAGGGATCAGACGTTGAACAGCTTGCACTGGAGCTGGTCTGAAGGTTTGAAGGTCAGCTGTGTAGGTGTGGCGGGGGTTCGGTGTTGCCAGTGAACTGGCAGTGATGGTAGGTGAAGGGACCTTCTATGTGTATCGGGGAGGTGAGGCAGCAGTTGTTGTTGGGGCCTCTGGGGGCCAGGGCTCGGGGTTCGGAGGGAGTGTAGTGATAGAGAGCCAGGGGTTCTGGCGCTGGGCACGGTCCAAGCGCAGACGGGTGCAGAAGGGCTTTCCTTTGGTGTGCCAGCGGTGCGGCCACACAGCGGCCTCCATAGGTGGAAAAATGGGAGGAGCGGGCAGCACAAGGAGCACCCGGAAAACATAAAAAGCACAAGATGGCACAGAATAGAGTAAAAAATGCAATACAAACCAGGCAGATACAAAAGATGATCAAAATGGCATAGAATAAAGTAAAAATATAACAGGAACCAGGCAAACACAAAATACGATCAAAATGGCACAGACTAAAGTAAGATTATAACAGGACTCATGCAAACACAAAATACAAGGGCAGACAACAACTGGCAACTGTAATCAGCGGTGACGGGGATGAAACCTAGGAGGGCCTCAGAGGCTGAGGTTGAGGAGTCATCACCCATTTCACAGTGCTTACGCAGCTCAGGGTAAGGTGGAGCGGCCCACAAGACTAGGGTTAAGGGCTAACCTCTTGACAGCCCTTTGTGTGAAGACAGGAAATAGCCTATTCAAGTGTAAGTGGGGCTGGGCCGAGCTGCTCCCTCCCATCCTGCCAGTGATGGCCCATCCAGTCATACCTAAGCTCCCCATTGTGTGTGGCTGTCTAGGAGGAATACACAAAGCTTAACTGTCAATTATACTCAGTCATGTGACCCAGAGACAGGCTGCAGGCACCAAATGGCTAAGGCAGGACAATGCCAACTTTCTAAAAGTAGCATTTTCAAGATTGTTATTTAAAATCCGACTTCACCATAAGTTCGGATTTTTCAACACAATTCCAGAGATACCAAACATGAACTAGTTACCTGTTTCTATTTGAAAATGATTCGATAAATGTAATAAGATTACTTCAAGAGAATCCTATGGAAGAGTTAGGACTTGTAGTAGTGAAAAACAAATATAAGAGTTTTTCACAACTAGAACATGTAAAACTTAAAATTACATGTCTGATGTTTTAAATACACTACACACTGCCCTCTGGGCTGTTCAGGGCCTCCTTAGGCGTGACATATATGTACTAAAAAGGAAGGTTTGGGCCTGGCAAAAGGTTTTTGGGGCAGGTGGACATGGCAGGTTGAAAACTGCACTAACAGGCTGCAATGGCAGGCTTCAGATATGTTTAAAGTGCTACTTAAGTGGGTGGCGCAACAAGTGTTGCAGGCCCACTAGCAGCATTTAATTCACATACCTTCTTTACAGTTAGGGCCATTCTACTAGGGACTTATAGGTAAATTAAGTGTGTCAATTGGGTAAGAGCCAATTCTACCATGTTTTAAGGAAAAAGCACAAGCACTTTAGCACTGGTTAGCAGTGGTACTGTGTGCAGAGTCCTAAAAGCCAACAAAAACAGGTTCAGCAAACAAGAGGGTAAAGGCAAACAGTTTGGGGATAACCCTGCAGAAAGGGCCAAGACCAAAAACATGAAAACTGCAATTGTTTTTTCGGGGTGGTGCTTCAAATATTGCAATAGGATCTTGTTCAACGGTTACATGAAGATAGTTAAAGACACCTAGAAAAATACATTATTGTGAAATTCTGTGGAATTTAATTGTACTTCCATTGAAGGACAGTCCATATGTGTGAGGTGGTGTACAACCACTGACCAAGCACCTAGATAATGCCAAATTTAATTTGAGACGATCACAGAAATGCACTGTTTGTGAACACAACGAAATGTCATCCCTTTGTCTGTGAGACTGTGTCTTAGTACCCTCAATGCTCACGTTATGTGATACACTCTCTGATATCAGACATTAGAGCTCACTTAGAAGAATTTCAGTCATTTCCATTGAGGAAATATTAAGAGTCTAGTCTGCTCGACTGATTAGTTTGTGTGTGTGTATATATATATATATATATATATCCAAAACCTCCTTTTTAAAAAAAAAAAAGAGTCCTTGCACTCTAGAGAGGGTTGAACATGAAACTTTATTTAAAACTGTTCCCCCAGAGACGCGTTTTGGCAAGGAAATGCCTTTGTCAACAGTAGCGGCCCGTGGTGGGAGTGCTGCCGGGCGGTGACGTGGGGCGGGGGAGGGCCAGGCTGGGGGGTAGTAAAGTACGGAATATGGCCGTATAGAGGTAAGTTGACATATAAATAAATAAAACGAATTCCACTAGGTTAGGTAGGTGCATGTATTATGCCACCCATGGGAGACCCTTCAAACTGCTAGCACCACTTACGAAAGATATTGGGGAATATTCTCAAGAACGTGTGTTAACTATCGTCAAATTCGCTTAACGCAACTTCTCACATCGCAGTCTATCGTGGGAAAATAACACTGTGTTAACGCAGTATTCTCAACCCTGCACCATGCGATAGTCTCACGATAACGCGACAAATACCCGCGTTAAAATTAACGCGACGCCGAAAAAATGCGAAACACGAACTCTTAAAAAGTTGCGATGTCCCAAATCGCGAAACAAAAATCAGCGATAACCAGCGACAGGCCTGCGATTCCCACGTGACATGCTGGAAAATGCACTATAAAAGCAGAGAAAAAAAATATAACTGCGTAGCACCATGGATGCACCCGGACCGAGTGCAGAGGACAACGCGAACCCCACAAGCCCCACAGACGACCAGCCAGGAACCCCGGGGCCAGGGAAGGGCAAGGAAAAAAGGAAGAGGAAGACGGGGTTCAGTCCGCAGGAAAACCGGATCATCATCACAGAGGTGACAGAACACTACCAACAACTGTTCGTCACCTCCACTGTGTCATCGGCAACACAAACGGAAATATGGCAGCACATCGTGAACAACATGAATGCAGTCGGAGTGTCGAGGAGGACAATGGAAAAGGTCAAGAGGCGCTGGAATGATGTGAAGGGCAAAACCAAGAAGAAACTCGATGCCAACATAAAAGCAGCAACGCATATTGGAGGTGGGGGACCAGCGGCACACCAGGAGCTGGATGACAGTGAGAAAATGGTGGCCACAGTCATCAGTCGGGATACGGTGCCAGGAGTCGGGGATCGGGACAAGGCTCAACATGACCTGACACAACATCAACAGGGTGAGTACCGACCAGGGACTGGGGGGACGGGGGGAGATCGGCACAATGGCACACATGCACAATTAAGTAGAGCACACTGCACACCCACAATGACTCTGGATCATGTCCCTGATCCCCGTGCCACACTGCAGCACACATACAGAAACTCAGGGAATGTGTGTTGAAATGAATTTATTTGCACATGCTGTGCGTGTGGTCATTTTGTACTGTCACATGATTGCTAAGGTCTGTCACAATGTGACGTCCTCATGTGAAGAAATTGTCAATGATTTTGTTCCTACGGGCTATTCCTGCTGCAGCTGCAGTGGGGTGTGGTCCACCTGCCTCATCTTCCTCATCATCGTCCGGTGCATCTGGCACTTGTAACCATGGGGCATTGGTGCGTACACATATGTTGTGCAACACACAACATGCAACGATCATCTTGCACACGATGTCTGGGCTGTACAGGAGCCTCCCACCTGTGATGTCCAGGCACCTGAAACGTGACTTCAACACGCCAAATGTGCGTTCCACAATGCCCTTGGTGCGTTTGTGGGCCCAATTGTACTGCCTCTGGGCCTGTGTGTTCGGGGCTCGGAGGGGTGTCATGATCCAAGGGCAGTGTGCATATCCTTGATCACTTGTGACAGTGCAGAGAGACATGAATCAATAGTTGGTTCTACATGATGTGTTTGCAGGCTCACTAGTTGATTGGCGTGTGATATGTGTGTCATAGTGATTCCTGTTTGACATGTACTGCTTGTAGCAAATGAGCGCCATCAATGTGTATTACGTAGCCTCACTGCTGCTCCTCCCTCCCCCCGAGCCTAATTACTTGTGTGCGCTGCGCAGTTGCATCACTTGCACTCCTACGTCACACCATTGTCATTCCTGTCTGCGCATGTCCACAAGCCTCACAACGACACTGTGATGTTGTGTGTTGAAGGTGGGCGGCCACGTGTGTGTAGGCCTATGGTAAGGATAGGGCGGACACAGATGTAGAGTTCATGGCTGGCTGAACTCGCGATGCGGTAGAGGCAAGACCTTTGGCTTATACTGCGGCAATAGCGATACACACACAACAGTTGGCATGTATGATCCCGGACCCCGAGCGGGCTTGCGCTTATTCATTTATCCCTTCGGCCGAGCCCGCACTCCGGGGGCATGTTACATTGCAACTTTGTCCATTGCGGGACGGGTGGCACCAACACTACAACTGAGACACACGCATTAGGTACTTCATTGGCAAGCCCAACACTTAACCACGCCCAGAGCCCCGGGGTGATCATCCACACCCCTACGCTGGACTGTCGTACGCCAGCCCACTGCGGCAACGCCTACAGGGGGGTACGACACAGGTACATGTCCCAGGTCTCACCCACTGCCTGAGGTGACATGGTTGCGTCCGCTGTACACAGCACAATGCAATGTGGTAGGGCCCGGGGCCCTCATGCATACACAATGACCACACAGACACAGTTAGATAGTTTGTGGAACTGGCTACGTGCACATGCGCCCGGCCCCTTTTATTGCCAGGGTCACATGTCCAGTGACGCCTGTGCTGGATGGGTGTGGGGTGAGTGTGAGCCAGCCCTCAAGGAGTGGTTGGTGCTGGCAACAACTACAACAGTGATCAGACAATCAGAAGTTCACAGTTCAAACAGCAAGGGTCCATGACTTGAGCTGCACAGCGGCCGGCACATGGAACACCGCCATGGGACGGTGACTACCGGTGCACTGAGGTAGGGCCACGAGAGCTGAGCGGGTCCTCGTCGATGTCCAAGGTGAATGTCGCAGAGGGTTTTGGGGGACAGTGGAAGATGATCTTCCAGGGCATGATACAGAGGGCAGTACCAAGCAGACACAGGCAATATGAAGGAGATGAATGCTACAGACTCATTTTTGACACCAAGTCAGTATCAGCTACATGATGATGAAGACAACCCCCAGGCCATAGACTCAGACGCCACCAGAATTCAACCAGAGAGTGTCCATGAATTTCGGGGCACGGAGTCAGTGGCACCAGAGCTGAAAGGGGATGCAGTCTGCGATGAGGCCTGTACAATGGTATAAACTCTGCCATAAAACAATCAAGACTCAGTTCCAAATGTGTGACCTACTTGACCGTAGTGTAGGCCGGAGGCAGCGGTCAGCAGGGGCCCCCAGCCATGTGTCCTTGGCTTGCGATGCACAGAGTTAGTGGCACCAGAGCAGTTGTCTGTAGTGTTCGGTCACCTCCGTAACGAGGATCCTTTTTTCATCCGGACTGAACCACGTCTTCCTCTTACTCCTCTCCTTTCGTTCAATGATATGGACTCTGCCATTGAACAATCAAGACTCAGTTCCAAATGTGTGACCTACTTGACCGCAGTGTAGGCTGGAGGCAGCGGTCAGCACGGGCCAACCGCTGTTCAGGCAGCTCCTCCTGGTACTCTCACACACGACGTTGGATTGCCATGTGGCGATGATTTGTGGTTGATGGAGGTAGAAGCACCAGAGTTGAGCGTGTGTGCAGCCTGCGACGATGCCGTGCCCTGCCTGGTCCGGACTGGATTGGATTGGTGTGAGGCCTGCTGGACCGCAGTGTAGGCAGTACACAGGTCACCCCGCGGTGCTGGGCCACAGTGTAGGCCAAAGGCAGTAGTCAGCAAGGGCCCACAGACACGTGTCGTTGGAATGCTATGCACAGAGTTGGTGGCACCACATCGAAGGGAGTACTGTGATATAAAATATGCCATAAACATATGTACTCTGCCATTGTATAATCAAGACTCAGTTCCAAATGTGTGACCTACTGGACCGCAGTGTAGGCCGGAGGCAGCGGTGGAGTACGTCAATGAGAAAGGAGTATTGGGGGCCTGTGTCGCGGAGGCCGTGATGGTCTGAGGAGGCTGCCATGGTCGCGGGCCTTGGGCTTGGAGCTTGCACCGGCACGTGGTGGGCCCTCTTTGACACACGCCGGTGTCGGCAGGTGAGCAGTGAGGCCTGGGTGCGCTGGGATGGGCAAGACGGGTCTTGGGACCAGCGGCCTGGGGTGCAGCAGGCGCCCAGGATCGCAGGCACCGCCGCTCACGGCGTCGGCCTCGTGGCGGGGTGAGAGGCGCTGCCCTGGCAGACACGTTGGCCATTCGGGAAGAGAACCACGCCCAGAGTAACAGGCTTTTTATTCACACCCCTACGCTGGGCTGGCGTACGCCAGGCCAGCCCACTCCGCTCACGCTTACAGGGGGGGACGTAACAAGCTACATTTCCGCATTCTTCCCCACTGGCTGCGGTAACATGGTTGCGTCCACTGTCCAGTACACTGCAGACACCAGCAGTGTATGTTGACATGGAAATGTCTGTGGTCTGCATACTCAAGTCTGTCCAGCACATCCACACCACACTTGGCATTGTGTACATTCACATTCATGGGTCACTTGCCTCCTTCGCACATGCCTGGTTCCCACCTCTCCCCACATTCTGCTATTGTGTGGCTGAGGTGCCATGCCGTTGATGGCTTGTGTACATGGCTAGCCCAGGTTGCCACAGTAAGTTGTGTTGTCGTATCTGGAATGTGGGGATGTTGGTTGTCATGTTGTATGTGATTTTGTGACGTGTGCATTCCCAGAGTTGTGAGTTGTATGTTGGTGGAGTTGAGGTGTGTGGTGTGTTCAGTTGTTACTTACCGACGAGCAGTGCATTTTCATAGGTGCCATCTTGAAAGCGCTGGTTGATGATGGACTGTCGGAAGATGAAGGAATCATGCACACTGCCTGGGTAGTTGACGACGACATTGGTGAAGAGTCCCCGGTGGCCCACTATTGCCTGCACATTGATGGAATGCGTGTGTTTCCTGTTGCGTTAATTGTGTGCAGTGGCGGCAGGGGGCACGAGGAGTACATGTGTGCAGTCGATTGCCCCCAATACGTGTGGGAAGCCAGCTATGGTGTAGAAGCCTTGCTTGACCTCCAGCTGTTCCTGCGCAGTGTGTGGGAAGTAAAGCTGCTGGGGTACCAAGCTGATGATGACATCCAAGACAGCTGTGAGGAACTTTGACATGGCTGGCTGTGAGACTCCTCCGACTATGGCAGTTGTTGGTTGGAAGGTCCCAGAGGCCAATAGGTGCAGCACGGCCAGCAGCTTTGTCTGCGGAGGGATGTTGGTTCTCCGCTGTGTTGGTACCGTCAGCCTGTGGGCAATGAGGGTCAGGATGCGGAGGATGGTTGTCCTTTTGAGCCTGTAGTGGGCAATGACTTCCTCTGGCGTTAAGTCTCCGAGGCTAGATTTGGAGCCCATTCCAGCGCAGGGATTGGGTGGGTTGTAGTCTTCCCCTCCCTTGTCTTGGGGGGGCTGGTACTATGCGTGCACCGGGCGGCTTGGTGTCTCTTAGACATTACCCATAGCGAGTGTAGAACTGTTGCCCTGATCATACATGCTGATTTTGCTGGGTTGACTGTGTGATGGGGTGTGGGTTGGGGGTGTTATTTGTGTTTCTTTTGTTTAATTTTGTAGTATTTCATATGTATGTCCCTTCATTATTTCTCTTTTGGTATTATATGAGAAAACTGTCAAAGTCAGGATATTATTCATTGATGCTACGGAAGTCTCTGGATTACAGAGCTCCACTGTATGTGCATTTGACAAATAAAATTTGTTTAAAAAAAAAAAAAAAAGTCTCCGAGGCTGGTGCGTTTTCGGAAGGTCCGGTGTCTTTGCCTGCGCTGCCTCTGTGGTAGTCCTGGGGAGTCCTGGGGGACGTGGGGGTCCTGGCGGTGGTGGCGGTGGGTGTTGTGGCCCTCTTGGGCTCTGAGCTGCATGATCAGTAGCTCCATGGCATCTGTTGTTCTTCTGGTGTGGCTGTGGGCTGGGCTCCCTTTTATGGTGCAGTCTGTCGTTCGACTTAGCACCAGGTAGGAGCAGGTGTTAAATCCATGCTGCTAACGCGCCTTATCGCATTTTTTTTAATCTTATCGCCGATCTGGCTGGTTATTGTGAATGTTGCGGAGTGGTGTTTTCGCGGGTTTTTGCACGGGAACGCCTACTCTGCATTAGGGGTGGGCGGCAAATTCCGTTCCGCTCGCGGAACTTTTGAAACTTTGGCATTTCCGCGTTCCGCACGGAACGCGGAAATGTTGAAACTTCCGCGATTCGCGGCAGAACGGAATTCGGGTGTATGAGGTAATTAAACCTCACCAGGAAGCACTTACAGATTTAAATAAAGCAGGTGCCCGAGTTGAAGCTCAAATTCTGTAACGCATTAATCAGCACAAAAAATTTGTGAGCAAGGTCGAGGCTAAGCAGGAGTGCTTTCTGCCCAGATCTACCGTCAAACATTAGCTGTAATCCCTGGTGGAGGTCTTTGCATCCTTGATTTTCTCGAGCGCAATCCCCGTGTAGGTCCAGGAGGTTCTTTCTCCTCATCTGCTGCTCAGATCGTGCTCTGACCCTTTATAAACAAGATGCATGTGAACTCGCATGGAAGCCCCGCCCATTTGGCCCGCCCCACATACACTAGCGGTATGCAACGTCTTCCCGCCCTTTCCCCACTATGATGGACAGCTTACTCAAAGGACCCCGGCGCCTTTCCGGCGCTGTGGCAAAGTTACAGACACACGAGGTCACTGGAGACAATTCTTCTGGTCCTTTACGCAGCTGCAGTGTAGGAAAGGCACTATACATTTACCCAACGAGGTAGCACTTACTGATTAGCCAGTAGAAAGTACTCCAGTTGAGTAGAGGTATTGCACAAAACGGTGGCATCTTCGTGGATAAATATGCAGGGCAGGATTCATTCTGGGACGATGCTCGTCTGCCCCTGAGAGTGACCCTGCATAGATTACAACGGGCGCAGCAAAATCTCCGCGAGCACGCGGAATTCCGCGTGCTCGTGGAGATTTCTTGCCGTTTCGTGGAATTTTGCGTAAGGCAACTCCGCAAATTCCGCCCACCCCTACTCTGCATCTCATTAGCGTTAGTTGCTGGTGTCATCCGCGGCGATGTTTTTTGCGGCTGCTATCGCGGGTAAACTGGTGATATCGGCTGTTAGCACCTGCTTGTGAATGGTGCGATGAATTTATCGCCACTTTGGCTGCGATAAAGTGCCGCTAACTCGGCGATGAGTCCTTAAGAATATGCCCCATAGGTTTCCTATAACTGGGGTCACTGCACTTAAAACCTATAAGTCACCCCTATTGCAGGCCTTTGCAATCCTGAAGGCAGGGTGCTTGGTTCTAAGTGTGAGGGTGCCCCTGCATGAGCAGGACAACCCTACAGCTTATGGAGTCCATTCTCTTGGGTTGTAAGTGAAGCAGCCATATACCATATAGAGGGTGTTGGACTTGGCCCTTTTTGCAGGTCATCCCAGGACTTTTTGCCTTCCTCCTGTATTTTTTCTGACCTGTTGTTGGTGATTTTACGACTCTGCGCACTTTACCACTGCTGATCAGTGCTAAAGTGCATATGCTCTCCCTGTAAATTGTTGTTATGGATTGGTGTTTCCATGATTGGCATATTTTATTTACTAGTCAGTCCCTAGTACAGTGACTGTGTGTGCTTAGGGCCTGTAAATCAAATGCTACTAGCTAGCCTGCAGCACTGATTGTGCCACCGACATGAGTAGCCCTGAAAAGGTAACTCAGACCTGCCAATGCAGAGTCTGCGCGCAGTTTGTAACTGCCATGTCGACTTGGCAAGTGCACCCACTTGCCAGTCCCTAAACCTTCCCTTTTCTACATATTAGTCACCCCTAAGGTAAACCCAAGGTACCCCTTTGGGTAGGGTGCATTGTATGTGAAAGGTAGGACATGCCCTGGTGTGTGTGGCATGTCCTGATAGTGAATTACTACCAATTTTGTTTTTCACTATTGCAAGGCTGCCTGTTCCCATAGGATAGAATGGGGAGTTTGTTTATAACATCTTATAAACATAACTACCCCTGGGAACGAGGTAGAAAAATAAAGTTTGATATGCCTGAACTCAGAATGTTACAATGCATCTTTTAGTGAGGGTGATTTTTACATTCTGTGTTTGAAAATACCACTTTTAGAAAGTAGGTATTTTCTTGCTTAACCATCCAGTATGCCTCTGCTAGGTTTGTGTATTGCATGTCTGGCTTTGGAGTGTCAGGGGCTGGGGAGGAGCAGTGGCTCCAGAGAGCCTGATGAGCCAGGGCTGGGCTGAATAGGCCTGGTCTGCATTTGGAGTGGTGGGAGGAGTAGCACCTGCACCTAAATAGGGCTGTGCCTGCCTTCCACAATGATGGATCCGCCCCCCTGTGGTGTGTCTGGAGCCAGGGTTCACACTGACAATGGAGGTTGTTGTGCACTTGCAAAGTACCCCACAGAACTGGTTTTGGCTGGGTACAGACACTCTCTGCCTTCTGAGAACAAAAGATTTTTGGGTATACAAAGAGGGGCCCAGACACCAGAATTTAGATCACTTCTGGGAAATCAAGAGGAACCTTTGCCAAGGAGAAGAGCCGGAGAAGCTGAGGAGGAATACTGCCCCTGTGCTGCTTGCTGTCTGGGGTTGGCCTACAGTGGCTACTTGCTGCCAAGAAAAGGAGAAAAGGACTTTGCTGTGTCCCCTGCTTGAGGAAGATCTCCAAGAGCTTGAAACTGAGCTTTCCTCCTGTTCTGAAGTCTCAGGGACACAAAGACTTCACCACCAGCTCCCCTGAACTTCCTTGCTGGGAGTTCTGACCTGCAAAGAGGTGCCTGCTGTCATTTTGGACCTCTAGAGACTGTTTTCCGCTGGGAGCTGGAAGAATCCACGCATTGTCCCAGGTCGTTGCATCGCATCGAGGCGCCAAGTTTGTTGCATCTTTGGGGGACGCATCAAGAAACCGACGCATCACCACCGCACGCAGTAAGAAACCGACGCATCACCTTCTCTCCGGTAAGGAACCGACTCATCACCTCCCCTGCGCAGCAGTAAGGAACCGACGCATCACCTCCCCCGGAGCAAGGAACCGACGTATCACCTTCCCTGAGTGTAAGGAACCGACGCATCACCTTCCCTGCAGCCCGTTTTGTTTGTTTGTGGGACACATCCAAGGTACTTTGTGTGAAAAGTGTTGCATCTGCAATTTGCTTTGAACTGAACAAGTTCTACCATCTGAAAGTTATATTTTTATTAGTGTATTGTGGATTTTTGTTGTTGGGTCTTGTTTTGGTTTAGATAAAGATTACTTATTTTTCTAAACTGGTGTGGTGTCCATTTGTAGTGTTTTCACTGTATTACTGTATGTGTTCACAAATGCTTTACACACTGCCTCTGAGATAAGCCTATCTGCTCATGCTAAGCTACCAAGGGGATGAGCAGGGGTTATTTTAGAAGTGTATCCCCCTTACCCTGACTGGAAGCAAGGGTCCCTATTTGGACAAAGGTATCTACCTCTGCCAACTAGAGACCCCCATTTCTAACAGAGGGGCACCATACAGGAACCTTCCAAGGCCCGTGGGCATCCAAGACACCTGAAGGAATCTCCCTTGAAGTGAAGGAGTCACTTCCCTGCATTCGCAGGCACCGCAACTAAGCTGACCAGGATGCTGATCCTGAGTTCCTACGGACTCCGAAAGGTTCTGCAACACAAGTGGTGGTTCTCCACAGCTCTTGAGACCTGCCCTGCCCTCTCACCAAGTTTGAGGCCAGTATCCCTCATGGGAGACGCAGGAACCGAACCCCTGTGGACCGTGCCGACTTGCAGTTTCAAAGACTTGTTGGCTTCCTTCCACCAAGATCTTCATGCTTCAAGTATCCCCATCCTCAAGCATCTCCAGTGACCAAAGTCTTTGTCCACATCGCATTGTTTGCACCGTGGCCTGCATCTTTTGGTGAGCTGCCGAGGTCCTCTTGCGACTCCAGTGCCTCTGGCCTGTGGGTCTTGTTGAGGGTCACCTTTGTTTCTTTTGGGCTTCCCTGATTGCTCGAGGCCTGCCCTGACTCCCCTGCTTGTGGTGAGTTCCCTGCACCTTGCTGGTCCCGACATTGCACCTTCGTCGACTTCTATGTTGTTAGCAGTTGCCAAGGCTTGTTGGTGCTCCCGCCAGACACCGACCCCTCAATTCTTGACATCCGACGTGGGACAGCTTGTACACAGCTCCTGGTCTTCCTCAGCATCACCTGGTCCTCAAAGCTGCAGAGTCAAGGTCACTGTCAACTCTCCTACAACTCCCGACATCGGTGGGCATTCGTCTTCCAGATCTCCTGATCACCCCTGAGTGACATAGACTCTGTCCCCTCTGCTTGAAGGTACCTCTCAACTAGAATCCACGTCAGATTCCACCGGACACTTTCTCCTTCTCCAGCAGGGGCACTTTCCTGGAGTCCTCCATTGGGTTTGACAGCGGTTTCCGACACCACTTCACACCTATGCAACCGGCTTCCCTGGTGTAGGTAACGTGGGTACTACGGTACCCATGGGTGGGGTGTCTCTCGAACCTTCTGTCTTCCACTGGGTTTCTTCAGGGTCCACTGGCAAGGGTCCTTAATCTTTAAAATTCAAACCGCGACTTACACGTTGATTTGTACGGAGAACGCGGTCGTGTTCCCACACTGCACACGATCTCCGTGGGGCTCCTAGCCTCTCACCTTGGGTGGTTCCTTAGCTCCCCAGCACTTCTATGTCCTTTCGACATTGTCTTGACCTGAGTCGTGGTTTTTGTACCACTTTCTTAGTATATGGTTTGGTCCCTCCCTGGGGTCCACTGTGTATTTTGTGCTATTTACATGATTTCTATGCAAATTAGTGTGTGCATTGTGCATATCTCCGGGTAGGAGATATTTGTATGTGTTAGAGTGTTTTATATAATAAATACATATTTTTATAAATACCTTGTGTGGTTCTTTTTCACTTAATCTATACTTATAAGATTGCATTCTGGTAAAACAAGCTGCTTTACACTCCTTCTGGACTAAGCCTGAAGGCTACTCTCTACAGCTTCCACTTAGAGAGCTTTCTAAGGTTGTCTAAGACCTCCTAAATCACCATAAGGGTTGTCTGGACTGGTGCAGGGTGTCCACTTGCATAAGTGTACATCATATACCAGGCCAGTGTCTCACAACTCCCATACACAAATTCCCTCCCATACCCCCAAACCCTTCCATATCCCAACCCTCCCTTACAGAAAAACTCTCCCCACCTCCAAACACTCCCATACCCCAAACTCTCCCACACACAAAATTTCCTCACATACAGAAAAACCCTCAAATACCCCTAAACCCTCATATATTTCCTACCCCTTCCATACTGCCCAAACACTCCCATACAGAAAAACCCTCCCATTCCCCCATATCCCCCATACCCCACAATCTTCTCATTCACCCAAACCTTACCATTCCCTTTGCTCTCCCTCCCCAGAGCCACCTGGCCTTTCTCTATCTAGGAAAATAAGAAAGACCCCACCCTCACCTAAGGATAGATGCCCAAATGTCATCACCTCTGGGAGGATAAAGAGCTCCTGAAGATGATAAAGCTGCACGTGTTGGGACAGTTAGGAGAATTAAAACTGTTGGACTTTGATAGGACACTGTTAATTTTCATACTCCAAACTTTCATTTTAATTTTTTTTACAGATTTCCCAGAAGATTAAGGTTTTTTGTGTCATAAAAATGTACATCATAAAAAAAATGTTAGTTGTTTCCTTCTAGATATATTATGTGTAAAAAATGTCACAAAATGTGCAATATGATTAACCCCTTTTTCTGCATGGTCACCCCAGATTGGTATACGTTTTCAGGACACTATTTTAGGGTGTTTATGATCTCTGTGCACTCTGCCCCTGCTAAACAAGATTAGTGTGGCTACGCTCCCCCTTCACAAATGGTTATATTGAGTTAATCTTGATTGGAATTTTATTTTCCCTATAACTTCCTAGTATAGGATTTAACTCTGAGGTGTGGCTAGGTTAAAGCTCGCGCAACACCATTATAGTAGTCAGATAACATATATACAAGTAAATGCTCAAGGGAACAGTTGAGAGACGGCCACCCACGAATCCAAAATCCTTTGATACCGCTGGTACACAAAGGGCAAATCACAAAGTAAAGTCCCGTTCCCGAGCAAGAAAAGGCTTTTCACATCAATAAATCAGTTCATTCAATATCAGTCCAGGTCTTGTGTGATATGATTCCTCTTTATTTATTTGATATAGCCGAAATGTATCCAAATGTAGCCAACACGTGTTTCGCCCTGGGAGTATCACCCATCGACTTCCTCAGGGCTACAATAATAACAATAAGAAACACACACTAAGATGGCATTCAATGTATTTTGTCCACATATCGTCATTAATTAGATGGCAATCAACTAACCATTAAAATTGTCTAACATAGACAAATATCCATAGTGGGATTTAAAAAAGCTAGAAGATAGGAACACTAAGAAATCCATCCAGTGAACAGAAAGAACCTTAAAATTATCAAGAAGTGAAGACCACAGAAGAACGTAAAGATATAGGTTTGATTGTGAAAGAATAGTACCACTAAAAGACCAGTGATTATATCTACCAGAGTGTATTCAACCAAATCATTGTGCACGTGCTCAAATCGTGAAAATGATCATAAGCGTATAAAGCAGGCACCCTATATTTGCAGTATTTCAGATAACTCACCACATATAAAATCTAAAACAAATCCGCCAAGTTCCAGGCAGAGCATATAATCAATCACATATAGCGTGTAGCTATAGAGAAAAAGGCGAGAAAATAAATAAATCAGACCAAGAACACTAGAGGTCCCATTCAAGCTAAAGCTAACATTATAAATGCCCTTGTATTTATAAATATACCGGCTGGGGTGGAGAAACTGCCCCGTCTATAAATATATCTATACAGCATATATTAGAGAAGAACAGAAATTGCCTGAATTGGATCTGTGTCCTAAAGACATCAATCGATATACACACTGGTGTATAAAGTGCGCAAAATCAAAAGATGAACCCCAAACATCTTCTAAAACGGATAACTGGCACTCTCAATAAATTGAGTTCATAGAACAAGGGAATAATCTACTTCTAAATGTGTAAAATAGCCACAGACCAATAAATAAAATGCCGATACCCTCCACTTAAATAGGTGGAACTCACCGGACTAATGGCGTCAGATGTAAACTCGCTAGCTCATTAAGTATTGAATTTTTTGAAAGACGTAAAAATTTTTACCTCTAGAACGTTTATGTTCCAATTACGAACATTTGGTTATGTATCTGAAACAAAAATAACATAAATTAATCACACTATTTGTGTGAGATTAATATATTTGTTTTATTACAGAGGATTGTCTTATGTTCAACCCTTGCCAATCTAGGAGCAACAGTAATTTAAAGCACTCCCAGTATCATGAGTAAATAATTAAGAGTATATCCCGAGTTAAGCAGCTTTACGTATTTAAAGGAAAAAAATAAACACGACAAGCCAAAGAATCCAGTAACCATAAGAGACATGGCTACACCAAAGACAAGTCCGTATACTAATAACGGATGCATAAGTCACAAACATCAAGCATACAGGCTTACCGGGTTCAGGAGAGTACTCTATCGTAGTAAACGACCGAGTTCGAGTGAAGCGAAGCACGAAAATCCCCCGTTTAAATAGGTCAGAAAACTAATTGGCATTCATTAGTTCGAATGTAGAGTGAAAGAACGGACTAATCTCAGGCAGTATTCAAAGTAATCGCCTTCTTGGAATGGCGAAACATACACTATTAGATATAATAGGAATCATGTTTCAGACATAATCCTTTATGTATATTCAGATACTTATTAGAAATTTCAAGATGCTGTGACTAACAAGTAATAAAATTGTTTATAATTCTAAAGGCTCATGTACATCAATCTCGTACTGCGCCATCTTAATATGACTATATCGATAAAATTGAGGTCCCGCTACTTATATTCAATATAGTGTAAAGGACCAGGTTACATGAATATCGGACATGCTCCGCTATATTTGTGGTGCCAGTCCCATTGTTTAAACGCATTAAAAAAAAAAAATTAAAAAACGGATTAGGATGAGATTTAAATTCATTCCTAATTATCTGTAAACGCAACCTCTGTTTGGGGAGCACATGTGAGTTAGATACTCGTAAGAGAATAATGGATATAGGAAGAGAAACGCAAGGATTAAGTTTATGCACTAAAGAGTATAGGTGCTAACACGAGAACGATTCATGAGGAGTAAGAAGGAGCAGAAAGTAGCATAATCAAAGTCTAGTAAAGAGATAAAGTAGGACCCAAGGTATGCATTAGCCAATACATAAGCATGTGCAGCCCAAATTTCGATAGATGACATTAGAATAATACATAGGGGTAAGAGGAAGCGAAAATTAGCATAATCAGAGTCTGATAAAGAAGTAAAATAGAACCCAAAGGTTTTAAGGCATGCATTAGCCAATACACAAACATGTACAGCCCAGAATTCAATAAATGACAACTATACATTCTTCATTGCGCAGACAATTGGTAGGAAACAATGAGTACTACTACTATATGTCTCAACTCAAGTAAGTAGTAAATTATAAACAAAGCATATATATATATGTATACATAGTGTGAGAAGTTCAAATGGTATATGTGCATTCACCAATATTAGGGTAAAATAAAATAAATAGTGGGAAAGAACATTATGCAGGTGTATAACATATAACATAAACATTTATACAGTAGTTTGATTTACGGAATGGACAGGAAATCAGAACACAGGATACATCAGATTCATAAAAAATAATGTAATTCATTGTCCACATTAATCCCACACTCCACTGCCCGTAGCCTCATAATCCAGCGGGCCTCACACTGTCTGAGTCTTAACTCTCGGTCACCACCTCTAGGGTCAAGTTTAACAGTTTCTATGCCATGGAATTGGAATCCAAGAGATGTTTTCAGTTCGGGACATTCATTTGCATGACTCCCTATTGGGTATCTTTTATCCAGATTTTTCAAAGCACGAAAATGTTCAGCCATACGGTCTTTAAGTGGGCGGATGGTACTGCCAACGTAAATTTTATTACATCTACACTGTACCACATAGACCACAAATTTACGTCAGACAGTCTATGTGGTCGTGAATCTGAAATTTGCGTGAACCATTAAATTCAAATTCTTTCACCCCTTTCTGGCCAACCTACACATACTACAACAGCCACAGGCAAATGACCCAATATTAAATTGTTTAAGCCAAGTGGTTTTGGTGTGAGGCTTAATCGGATAACTGGGGCTAATAATGCCTTGAATTGTTTTGCCCCTCCTGTATGTAATGCTAGGGAGTCTGGGTATATATTGTTCCAGAGATCTGTATACACCCAGACTCCCTAGCATTACATACAGGAGAGGCAAAACAATTCAAGGCATTATTAGCCCCAGTTATCCGATTAAGCCTCACACCAAAACCACTTGGCTTAAACAATTTAATATTGGGTCATTTGCCTGTGGCTGTTGTAGTATGTGTAGGTTGGCCAGAAAGGGGGTGAAAGAATTTGAATTTAATGGTTCACGCAAATTTCAGATTCACGACCACATAGACTGTCTGACGAAATTTGTGGTCTATGTGGTACAGTGTAGATGTAATAAAATTTACGTTGGCAGTACCATCCGCCCACTTAAAGACCGTATGGCTGAACATTTTCGTGCTTTGAAAAATCTGGATAAAAGATACCCAATAGGAGTCATGCAAATGAATGTCCCGAACTGAAAACATCTCTTGGATTCCAATTCCATGGCATAGAAACTGTTAAACTTGACCCTAGAGGTGGTGACCGAGAGTTAAGACTCAGACAGTGTGAGGCCCGCTGGATTATGAGGCTACGGGCAGTGGAGTGTGGGATTAATGTGGACAATGAATTACATTATTTTTATGAATCTGATGTATCCTGTGTTCTGATTTCCTGTCCATTCCGTAAATCAAACTACTGTATAAATGTTTATGTTATATGTTATACACCTGCATAATGTTCTTTCCCCACTATTTATTTTATTTTACCCTAATATTGGTGAATGCACATATACCATTTGAACTTCTCACACTATGTATACATATATATATATGCTTTGTTTATAATTTACTACTTACTTGAGTTGAGACATATAGTAGTAGTACTCATTGTTTCCGCCCAATTGTCTGCGCAATGAAGAATGTATAGTTGTCATTTATTGAATTCTGGGCTGTACATGTTTGTGTATTGGCTAATGCATGCCTTAAAACCTTTGGGTTCTATTTTACTTCTTTATCAGACTCTGATTATGCTAATTTTCGCTTCCTCTACCCCCTATGTATTATTCTAATGTCATCTATCGAAATTTGGGCTGCACATGCTTATGTATTGGCTAATGCATACCTTGGGTCCTACTTTATCTCTTTACTAGACTTTGATTATGCTACTTTCTGCTCCTTCTTACTCCCTCATGTATCGTTCTCGTGTTGGCACCTATACTCTTTTAGTGCATAAACTTAATCCTTGCGTTTCTCTTCCTATATCCATTATTCTCTTACGAGTATCTAACTCACATGTGCTCTCCAAACAGAGGTTGCGTTACAGATATTAGGAATGAATTTAAATCTCATCCTAATCCGTTTTTTTTTTAATTTTTTTTTTTTATGCGTTTTAAACAATGGGACTGGCACCACAAATATAGCGGAGCATGTCCGATATTCATGTAACCTGGTCCTTTACACTATATTGAATATAAGTAGCGGGACCTCAATTTTATCGATATAGTCATATTAAGATGGCGCAGTACGAGATTGATGTACATGAGCCTTTAGAATTATAAACAATTTTATTACTTGTTAGTCACAGCATCTTGAAATTTCTAATAAGTATCTGAATATACATAAAAGGATTATGTCTGAAACATGATTCCTATTATATCTAATAGTGTATGTTTCGCCATTCCAAGATGGCGATTACTTTGAATACTGCCGGAGATTAGTCCGTTCTTTCGCTCTACATTCGAACTAATGAATGCCAATTAGTTTTCTGACCTATTTAAACGGGGATTTTCGTGCTTCGCTTCACTCGAACTCGGTCGTTTACTACGATAGGAGTACTCTCCTGAACCCGGTAAGCCTGTATGCTTGATGTTTGTGACTTATGCATCCGTTATTAGTATACGGACTTGTCTTTGGTGTAGCCATGTCTCTTATGGTTACTGGATTCTTTGGCTTGTCGTGTTTATTTTTTTCCTTTAAATACGTAAAGCTGCTTAACTTGGGATATACTCTTAATTATTTACTCATGATACTGGGAGTGCTTTAAATTACTGTTGCTCCTAGATTGGCAAGGGTTGAACATAAGACAATCCTCTGTAATAAAACAAATATATTAATCTCACACAAATAGTGTGATTAATTTATGTTATTTTTGTTTCAGATACATAACCAAATGTTCGTAATTGGAACATAAACGTTCTAGAGGTAAAATTTTTTTACGTCTTTCAAAAAAATTCAATACTTAATGAGCTAGCGAGTTTACATCTGACGCCATTAGTCCGGTGAGTTCCACCTATTTAAGTGGAGGGTATCGGCATTTTATTTATTGGTCTGTGGCTATTTTTACACATTTAGGGGTCGATTCCGATTCGGGCCGGAAATTTCTCCGACCGAGCCGGACCCGGAGAGATTTCCGACCGAATCGGACCCGTGCAGTCCGACCGAACGAGTCCGATGCGTCCGTATGTTATCGGACACGAGTCGGTCGGACTCCCATTGAACTCAATGGGAGCCGGTCGTACAACGCGTACGCGGGCTCCCATTGCCTCAATGGGTGCGAGGCGGACAAGGGCGCCCCTACAGCGAGTACGCCGCGAGCGCTCCGCGGCGTACACGCACAGGTAGAGGGGACCCATGGGTCCCCCCTGTGTGCGCCTCGCACGGGCACGCGCGACAGGGGGTCCGACACGGACCCCAAAGTACGGCTCCGACAGCGAGTTCGAGTCGGACGGCGCGAGTCGGTCGGAGCGGTCGAGGTGCGCATCGTACTTACCCGGCCGGAAAACGTCTCCATTGCGCGGTGCGAATCGGGTCCGAGCGAGTCGGTCGGAGCGGTACGATCCGGGTACGAGTCGGTCGGAGCGGTCGGGTCGCCCGGACGAGTCGGTCGGCGACTCGCATCGTACTCGCTCGGCCGGACTCACGTACGGTTCGGTCGGGAAACAGGCTTTCGCATGGCTTTTTCCCGACCGAATGGTATTGGGTGCGCCTCCGACCGAGATCGGAATCGGCCCCTTAGAAGTAGATTATTCCCCTTGTTCTATGAACTCAATTTATTGAGAGTGCCAGTTATCCGTTTTAGAAGATGTTTGGGGTTCATCTTGTGATTTTGCGCACTTTATACACCAGTGTGTATATCGATTGATGTCTTTAGGACACAGATCCAATTCAGGCAATTTCTGTTCTTCTCTAATATATGCTGTATAGATATATTTATAGACGGGGCAGTTTCTCCACCCCAGCCGGTATATTTATAAATACAAGGGCATTTATAATGTTAGCTTTAGCTTGAATGGGACCTCTAGTGTTCTTGGTCTGATTTATTTATTTTCTCGCCTTTTTCTCTATAGCTACACGCTATATGTGATTGATTATATGCTCTGCCTGGAACTTGGCGGATTTGTTTTAGATTTTATATGTGGTGAGTTATCTGAAATACTGCAAATATAGGGTGCCTGCTTTATCGCTTATGATCATTTTCACGATTTGAGCACGTGCACAATGATTTGGTTGAATACACTCTGGTAGATATAATCACTGGTCTTTTAGTGGTACTATTCTTTCACAATCAAACCTATATCTTTACGTTCTTCTGTGGTCTTCACTTCTTGATAATTTTAAGGTTCTTTCTGTTCACTGGATGGATTTCTTAGTGTTCCTATCTTCTAGCTTTTTTAAATCCCACTATGGATATTTGTCTATGTTAGACAATTTTAATGGTTAGTTGATTGCCATCTAATTAATGACGATATGTGGACAAAATACATTGAATGCCATCTTACTGTGTGTTTCTTAGTATAGGATGTACAAAATACACCCAGAGCCTGCTAGTTAAATGTCACCTGTGTGGTAATACCTCTATGAGGAATCCCCAGGAATAATCTGTATAAATGGCTTAGGTGTACCATGTGTAGTGTGACTGCAGAAGTCCAAAACTACAGGCAAAAAAAACCCCAAAAGAACATTTTCGGACAGTATTTAAACCCGGTATTAAGTTCTGAAGAATCACCCTATTTTCAACATTTTGCCCAGAAGGTAGGGTGTCTGACATTTAAATGTGGCAAATATGAGCATTTCACATTGGTGTGTTCCTCCTGTGACTACCCTCCAAAATATATTTTCACTGGCATGTCTGTAGCTGGATAGTAGAATCTCTCTTTGTACACTGTGGAAACGTTTACATTTACCTTCGGACAGGAAACAGATCATAAAGTCAAGGTAAGAAGATTTCCAAAATGTATTAAAAATATGATTCAATATAGAAGATGGTCTTAGGATAAAAATGTAAATTTAGGAAGCTAGCTTTTCTAATCCTGAGGCTCCTGGAGGATATTTAAAATTAGCCGCCAGCAGCTACCCCGCAAGTGGTTGCCCTTAATGAGTTATGAAAAATGGTCCCAGCCCAGGGAAGAACAATGGCTTAGAGCGGGTGACGGATAGACTGGGTGTAGAGAAACTGATCCTTATCAGTGAGGGAGGTCGTTTGGGGAATAGTCAGAATCTAAAGTAAGTTGAAACAGACAGAGGTGATGCCTGCCCATTGATTGTTTAGTGTACTGTGAGACCTGAAGAAGGAAAATACTTTGTCCCCAAGGCCCCCACTAGACAGCAGCCTCTAAACTCTGTGGCAGTGAAGCTACCCACAGTCCTGGTTTTGAGTTCACACACACCTCCATCTTCCTTCTCACAGTGACCGATAACATGCATAATGGCAAAGGAAAGCAGTGTACTCTACATAAAGAATTCAGGATGGTTTTACCATTCTGATTGCTTTTACATTGCCCTCTTCGAATCTCTTGCACCTGGCCCTGCCCATCCCCGGTGATGGCGCAGAACTTGAATTTGTTTGGATTATGGATGCTTTAATAGTCGTTGCTTGAAAATGCCACTAGCTAATGAGGTTTGAGAGGCACTGAATTTATGAAGCTATTGATGGCAAAGAGGGTCATGCAAGTACATGCTGAGGTGTAGTAAAAGGGCAACTATGAGGCAGATAGTCCCAGAAGAAACATCATACCATCCCTTTACTAAGGGGAATGAATGCCTCAGCATTTCAGCATGTTCTCACTTTAATTACTTCCTATAAAATACGAAACAACAGCACTGGGATGCTATTGGTGATTACGTTTTGGGAAATGGCAAGAGGGGAAAATATTCTTTGACAAATTAGTGGATTTGGTGCCCTTTTAATAGCGGGCAAGGAATTCATTTGAAGCTTTAAAAAAAAATCCATTTGAGGCATTGATCGGAAATGGTTGCCAGTCATTTAAAGTTAAATATTGGAAACAAGCAATTGCCTCTTTAGGAGTCAGACGCTGCATGCGTGATCCTAGACATAAAGCAAAAGCAGGACTGTCATGTTTTTAGCACAAGTGAGACATTTCCCTGTTGTTTGAGAGTTTGAGCGTTTCTAATCACACCGTCCTGAATGTCTTTAGGTACAGCAAATTGTTTCCTTTCATAGAGTTCACAACTCTATGAAAGGCAGACAAGGAACTCATGGACGCAGTGAGCCAATATATGCTTGGTGTGCAGACAAAATATCGAGTTGGAAATTTCGAACTACAGAAATATCGAGTACTAAATATCGTCAGTGAGAAATATCGACAGCAAGAATATTGTGGTCAAGAATATCGATTTGAAGGTAAGCAATATTGTTTTTAAAAATATAGAAGTCAATAATATCGTTTGCAAAAATATAGTTATTTAAAATATCGATTTTTCAATTTGTGTTATGTATTTTAGTATATGTTTTAAATGTATGTGATGTATTTTTTTGGTATGAGGATTGTTTATGTTTTTTAATCTATGTGTTACATTTTTTGTAGTTATCAATTTTATTTTAATTACATTTTGCATTTTTTAGTTCCGTAGCCGGTTGTGGGTTTATAGGGGAATAGGGTGGGAAGTAATTTAATTATAATAAATTAATGATTTTTTTTATTTATTAATATTTATTTAATTGAGATTTTATAGTGTTAATTGTGGGAAGTAATGTGTTTGTAATTAATTATTAATTTGTTGTTAAATAATATTAATTAATTAATTGAAAATTAAATATGGAAATTGTGTAATTAATTTTAGGTGAGGGTTGTGGGGTGTATAGGGGTAAAGGGTGGGAAGTAATTTATTTTTAATAAATTAATAATTATTTGTTATTTATTATCAATTAATTATTTGAAAATTAAATATTGAAATTGTTTAATTAATTTTAGGTGGGGGTTGTGGGGTTTATATGGGTAAAGGTTGGGAAGTAAGTTATTTTTAATTAATTAATAATTAGTTGTTAATTAATATTAATTGAAAATTAAATATGGAAATTGTGTAATTATGTTTAGGTGCGGGTTTTGGGGTCTATAGGGGTCAAGGGTGGGAAGTAATTTATTTTTAATTAATTAATAATTAGTTGTTAATTAATATTATTTCATTAGTTGAAAATTAAATATGGGAATTGTGTAATTATTTTTAGGTGTGGGTTGTGGGGTTTATAGGGGTAAAGGGTGGGAAGGTAATTAATTTTTATGTGTTTTAATTCGTTTTTTAATGAATAATATTTATTTAATTGATAATTATGTTAATTATGGAAGTACATTTTATTTTGCATTTAGATGTGGGTTGTGAATTGTGTGGTGTTATGGGTAGGATGTAAACAAAATAAATGTATGTAATAATGTTTTTGTTTATAGATAATTTCTACCTAAAAATATTTGTTTGAAGAATATTTGTATATTTTATTTAATATAATATTTGTAGGTATTGGTGATATGTATTTAACATTATGATATGGTTTTTTCTTTCAAATTTATAATATTACATATATTTGTATTTTAATTTTTAACATATGTATATATTTTTTTCAATTTATTTTGTTTTTCAAATATTTTTTGTTGTTGATATTTTGTTTGTTTTTAATTTTTAATTCACTGTAGTGGGAATAGTAATTTTTACCCCTCCGCAGTCCAACACTTTCTCTACTGTTACACTCACTGTAGTGGGAATAGTAATGTTTACCCCTCCGCTATCCAACACTTTCCCTACTATTACACTCACTGGAGTGGAAATAGTAATTTTTACCTCTCCGCTATCCAACACTTTCCCTACTGTTGCATTGACTGGAGTGGGAATAGTAATTTTTACCACTCCGCTATCCAACACTTTCCCTACTGTTGCACTCTTTGTAGTGGGAATAGTAAATTTTACCCCTCTGCTATCCAATACTTTCCCTACTGTTGCACTCACTGGAGTGGGAATAGTAATTTTACCCCTCCGCTATTCAACACTTTCCCTATTGTTGAATGCATTGGAGTGGGAATAGTAATTTTTACCCCTCCGCTATCCAACACTTTCCCTACTGTTGCACTTATTGGAGTGGGAATAGTAATTTGTACCCCTCCGTTATCCAACACTTTCCCTACTGTTGCACTGAGTGGAGTGTAATTTTTACCTCTCCGCTCTCCAACACTTTCCCTACTGTTGCACTGACTGGAGTGGGAATAGTAATTTTTACGTCTCCACTATCCACCACTTTCCCTACTGTTGCACTGACTGCAGTGAGAATAGTAAATTGTATCCCTCTGCTATCCAACACTTTCCCTACTGTTGCATTGACTGGAGTGGGATATTTAAGTTTAAATATTTTTAAATAGTTTAGGGGCTCATTACGATGTCGGGCGGAAGCACAACCGCCGTGCTGGCGGATGCAAAAACCACCAGTTACCGCCGGCACGCAGCAGTCCACACGCCCGCCCAATTACGATGCGAAAAGTAGGCCAAACACCGCCGGCAAGCCAGCAACACCGTCCGCCATCAAAGTGCGCCCGTACACGTAGCGGCGCAGCCCAATTGACACACACCGTCCGACGAAACACGTCCCGCCCGGCGTATAAATTACGATGCCGCAAACAAACGGCTCCCACGGCCAAGAGATACCGTACGACAAACCGAAGCGGTAACACGGACGCCGAGCACGGACAACGAAGAGCGGCTCCCCGAGCATGAATCCAGCACTGCAGGCCCTCCCCATGCTCCTGCTGATGCACCACCAAGGACGCAACGTACCGCGGAGACGCAGGTAGGCACACACACAACAAGTGCACGCAAACAGCGCACACAGTGCAAGGGCGGAAAAAGCGGACACCCCCCCACCAGCGCGTGTACACTACACATCCACCATTGCATCCACATATGACACACAGGCCAAATCGTAACATCGCGTAACACATGTGTACACACCACCTGGGACTAGGAACCAACCACCCCGTCACGGCCCCAAAGCGCCGATGACGCCGCCACACATGCGCACAACGCAGAGGCCAACCGCAGCGCCATGCATGCGTCGCACACAGACACAGGGACACAACCAAGCAGCACACACATCAGCCCCACCCCGAACGCACATGACACGTGACAGGCCTGCCACAGACATGTCCCCAACGCCCAATTCACGGACAACACCCAACGCCACACAACCGACGCACACATGTCAGTGAAGTCACGCAACAGCAGGACACACCCCAGTGTAACAAACATGGCGTAGCACACAGCGGCGGCAACACCAACTAGGAGAAGCAGGGCCCCTTCGGGAAGAGGAACGCCAGTACCACACTGAAACACCCATACCACCCTGCACATATGAACAAGACATATAAAACGGAACACCAAAGAGCCCGGGGACCGACAACAGGTGGCCCAAGAATAACATCCACACACAAGGCCCAATGCAGAGCGGAAAGGCAGCCTGCCGCCCACACAAGGGAGAGCAGACAGCACTGAATGACCTTCCATTCCAACTCCGAAACCACAGCCCTACGACAGAAGCCGGTGAATACAGCCATTGTCCAAGAATAGACCAACACAGGCATGCCGAGGAGACCGACCACAGGGCAGATAGCGCATATCACAGAAGCACACAACGGACGGGGAGGAAAAAGAAAACACTCCCCCATGTCGGCCACATGCAAGTTAATTGGAAGGAGTCACACATCACTGACCTTGAACTGTCTGAGAAGCATGTGGGATGAGGGCCTGTGTCCTCCAAACAAGCCAACAGAACACAAGTCCTGTCTCCCTACGACTACACAGAGCTCACAGCAACCTCGGAGCGTGCACATTGCAGACTGCACACACAGCCGGAGCACGCCACCACAACGCACCGCTGCGAAATGGCAACCGCAACACACCTACCCAACTACGCCGGACAGCTCAAGCTGTACAAAACCAACCTGTTACATACATTGGGATGCGATCTCCTGTCCCTGCTGAACGTAAGTTACCGACTGACTTACCGCATCACATTGTTCAGCTGCGTCATGCCCGTCTTCTACTGTCGGAGGTGTCCCTACCAGCATCCAGTGGAGATATGCCTCTCCAACCCGGCATGTCTGAAGGCGGACCTGCTACCACTACTCCTCCCTCTGGACGCACACGACAGGGCCTGCTCTGCCTATGGGGGCATGGCGTATGTGGCCAACATCGCACCCGCACTGAAATGGGACCACTGTGCCTCCACACGACGGATCATCGAGAACAGCTACATCGAATGTCACCCAGCATGCCCCATCATGGTCCTCCAAGGGACAACTTACGAACAACACCTTGACAGCCACCATCCGCTACATTGGCTGGCAAACATGTACACCACCAATGACATGGAAGCCCTGCTGGACGGCATCGCATACCTGACAACCTGTCAATTCGTCGGACCACAACGCAGGTTCCCCGATTGACCTATGATGTCCAACCCCGCACCCATGCTTAGCTTCCGCACGGACTGGCCAGTCACCACCACAACAGCCATACCAAACGACCGGCAACTGTAACCACACCATCAACGACATCGCCATGACATCGGATATGACCGGGACATGCACACTGTTCCCCATCACATCCAGGAACACCGCATGCATCGTGGGAGGCAGTGGCATGGGGTCTGTGTATCGCACCCACATGGACGGAACTGCACGAACAACCAGGACACGACATGGATCCAGCGCCCATGGACACACACACCGCTCAGTGGACATGAATAGGTCGCCTGGAGTCTGTGGGTGCTGCACCCTCCCACCCCCGCCCCGGGAAACCCATACCAGGACCTTTGCATGGAAGACAAGTGCATACAACAACAACACGACCCCAGTGACTGTGACATGTCCAGTAACCACCACATTGCAACAACAAGTGGCACGCCGCTGCATGCACGCAAGCCCATGCCCTGATGTCATCTCACATGCACGCGTGCATGAGGAGCAACCGCAGCAAACCTGTCACATGGAACTGAGATGGACTGTGCCCATGATGCCAAGCGGTCTGGTAGGCTACATGTATACCGTCTGTGTCAAAGTCCGCAGCTCCGCAGCTATACGTAAATGTACATTAGCACAGCCTTGGCCAAGCAGATGTAACTCTGAAGCCCACATCCCACATGCAACAGCCAATCACATGTAACCCCACACCCTATCCCATTTGCAATCATGCTCAGTATATCCTCAACATGTATTCCGCTGCCAGTAGTGTCCACTATACTGCATCACAGAGGACAGAAGACTCAATATAATGTTTGAAACCAAAACTGTCTCCGCTGACTCATTTCACAAGTACGAATGAGAGAGGATGGGAGTATGTGAAGTACACGGCAGTCGTGACATGACCATGTAGTCCACTGGTATTGGATGTCAACGCAAATGAGTAGCACAACTGTGGAAGACACACATGTGTCGTGTGAAGTCGTATGGACGCAGTGCTCAGGTGGGTGGGTGTGACGGGTAGATGTGCACATGCCAAGTTGGAGCACGCCGTGTTGGGAGGGGTCATGAACAGTACACCACCGCTTCCCTGGGCATTGTGAGAGGACACCTGTCGGGGGGAGTGAACACGTGTGTGCACAGCAGCCGGGCACACGTACAAAGCGGTACCAGGCGCACCTCAGCCCACCCTCTGTGGACAAGCTGGATCCTGTTATGCGCCCGCCATGCCCCTTGACAAGGCACACACAGCCCCAGTCGACCAGGTGTAACCCCAACATAGTCAATCCGCACAGGCGATACAGGGCACGGGATGGCAGTGGAGCATGGTGTGTGAGAGGTCTCCTCGCGCTCCTCCTGGTCATATCACGCAGGCAATAGAACCTCAACGTCTAGCATGGCACAAGTCAGATGGAAGTGTAGGGGGACGCACCACAGCACGAGCAGCACTGACGTCACGGGAGGTGGCTCGCACCATCCCATCCATTGCCCATCATACCAACCACGACACATGCCATTGCGACTAAGTGCAAGCGCGTGCGCCACCACCCCCGAGCCCTCCCCAGAGAGGCCAAAGAGTGAATGTGTGGGCCATCAGTCACAGACGGACGTGGCCTGGCCGCAAGGGCAGCCACAGCCACTGGGTGTCGCAGGTGGCGGATCCGGAAGGCGAAGACTGTGATGCATAGTCCATGCAGGCCGGGTCTCCATTTGGGGCACCACGCAGGTGGACGGCGTCCCGTAACACATCATACCCTGAGACAGCCCACTTGTGCAACTGGACCCACACATACACTCCTTGCCCTCTCTGGTGCGAGCTTGGGGCTGCCTGTGCAAGCGCTAGCCTCGCAGGTGCACATGCATATTGGGGGAGCGAGGGAGGACATGAGGGCTGGGGCGAAGATGACTGTATCACTGTCAGTGAGTACAAGGGATGACCCAGATGTGGAAAGGAAGAGACGTGTCCCGTGTGTACTGCAACTAGTCGCCAATCCAACTACCCCCCATGTCCGGAATGTAAGCCCGCACCTAGGCCCGCCCATCCGCCACATCGAATATACCACCAGCACGACAACCTTCCCATTCGGAACACTGACTGGGGGTGGCGACCAGTGAACAATCATGTGTAGCCTACCCACGCGTACATGTGGGCCCTCCATGATCCATGTCACCTGCGGCAAAGTCATGACATGCGCAATGAGGGAAGTGAGGAGAGCTGTCCGCCCCACGCACAGAAGGTGCATCAGCTCCACAGACCCAGCAGCGAGTCCAGCAGGGGTCACATGTGCAGGGGCAGCTGTGCCTGGTGTGAAGGCACATGCATATAGACAGCACATCGACCAATGTGTAGTCTGCCCACATCTACAGTCCATCATCATGCGGACATAGGAATTGAACACAGGGCAACACATCTTAGTGGGTGCACCCACCGTGACCAACAATGCGCAATCATCGACGTACCCGCCCTGTGCATGGCCCCCCACCCAACGGAGGCACATCCAGTGCCACCATCCCACACACAAGCCTTCCACGGAACATGCTGTGTCCAATGCTCAGTACAGAGTCAGCGCCCATCTGGTGGATCCTGAACAGGAGACACATGCACACACATGCCAGCTCCCACTATGTACGTCTGCCACCTGGCACGTGCAATGTAACCTCTCACCTGTGACGTGTGACTGCAAGCACACAGCCGTCTTGGCATGGGGCTGTCAATGTGGACACCTGTCAATGTTTCGGGAGGCCATCAGCACGCCCCGCAAGTCATTGGGGCCTAGATCCCCATGTGCATGCACATGGCAGTGGTCTGTATCACCAGCCATTGCCATTGTTGGGAGACCTGTGTAAGTGTATTGTGGCCGTGCCGTCCCAGCTTGACAGCTGGGCTGTGGCTCATGTGCTTGCTCAGTCATGTCAGTGATGTGTATGTGAAATTGCTATGTGTCGTGTTGCTTTGACATGTGTCCACTGCCATTTTCCCTAGGCGGAGACCGAACATTGACCGCCCATACCAATTGCTGGCGGACATGGACGATACAGAGGTCATTAGGAAGTTTCGGCTGGACAGGCCAACCCTGCATCGACTGTGTGCCATGTTAGAACCCCATCTCCGTCCCCGCAGGGTGTATCCGACAGCTGTCACCCCCACGGCTAAGGTGATGGCCGCCATGCATTTCTTCGGCACTGGGTCATTCCAGCACACAGTGGGCAGTGGAGGAGGGATGTCCCAGCCCATGTTCAGCAAGGTGCTGAGGGATGTACTGGCAGCCATGATGCTGTACCGAAACAGGTACATCCGCTTCCCCAGGGCTCGTGAATTGGCGGCAGTGAAGGGTGCATTCTATGCCCTTGGCAGAGTCCCACACGTCGTTGGAGCCATTGACTGCACACATGTTGGCCTTGTTCCACCACAGGCCACTGAGCACCTGTACCGCAACAGGAAGCACACGCACTCCCTGAATGTGCAAGTGGTGTGCCTTGCGGACATGGTGATCACCCACGTGTGTGCAAAGTTCCCAGGCTCGGCCCATGACGCACACATAATGCGCAACAGCATCTTGCCACGACTGATGTCCAATCTGCAACAGGATCGTGGCTGTATTGTCGGTGAGTATGTGGAGTGGTGTAGGGTGCTGGTTGTGCGATGCTGTCCCCTGTCCAGTTGGAATAGCAACGGTTCTCTGTGTCCCTCACACCCAGGTGACTCTGCGTACCCGAATGGGGCATGGCTGCTCAGTCCATTGAGGAATCCTCGCACCCCAGCAGACGATCGCTACAATGAGGCACATGGGAGGACCAGACGTGTGGTCGAGCGTACCTTTGGCCTCCTCAAGTCCAGGTTCAGTTGCCTGGACCGCACCGGGGGTGCGCTGGCGTACTCCCCACAGAAGGTGTGCCAGATAGTGGTGGCGTGCTGCATGCTGCACAATCTGGCCATTCGGAAGCAGATCCCCCTCATCGTGGATGACGGAGATCAACCAGGGCCCCAGCCCGCAGACCAGGACAGCTCGAGTGAGGAGGACAGCGGAGAGGAGGAAGCTGGGAATGTGCGGCAGCAGCTCATCGCCCGCTACTTCACTTGACGGTGAGTGTCCATGTACGACGGCTGATGTGGCTGTATCTGTGCAGGTGTGTGTGTGCTGTGTCAGGGTGGCCGTTTGTTCACTGCGTGCTGTGTGTCAACGCTCCATGGCCAGGGTAGTATGCCACTGTTGGTGGCTGTGGCATTGTGCCCTATTGCTCTGTGCGATGTGTGTACATTGCTTGTAGTTGTTGACATGTACTGTGTGATGGGTGTGTGACACACTCATTGAATGTGCTCCTGTTCTGTCTCCCACCCCTAGGTCCCTACAGGCCCTCCGGTTCCATTGCCATGCCACGCATCAGGTGCCTTTCCGCCCAAGGTGGCCGTTGTATTCCGTACAAATAAAACACAGGGCACAAACAGCAGTTTGTGTAAGAGGTGCATTTATTTCAAACTGTGACATGTGATTGTGTGTAAGGTGATGACAAAAGTGGTGCGTGCAGTGACAATGAGCTGTCGGTCATGGCTGCGTGATGCTCAGGGTGTACCCACTGGTTCTATGTCCATAGTCCAACACACACATGCCATCCAGATGGCTGTGTGGAGTGGGATCGTAGTCCAAGTCAATGCAGTGGGTGGTCAAGGAAGGCTGGCTGGCTGCCTCACTTGCGTCTGGAGCGTGCGAAGTCCTCCCGGGAGATCTGTTTCCACTTCGGACGGCCCCTTCCACGTTTGCGAGGGGGGTGCCTGCTTGCGACATGCTGGTGGTTGAGGTGTGCTCACTGGCTGTGGACGCAGGGGAACTGGACACTGCTGCTCGACCCTGCGCCCCGGCAGGTGGTGGCGGAGGGGGAGCTGCTGTCCCTGGCTGTGACCTCACCGCCACCACCAGCTGGCCCATGAGGTCCACGAGTTGGCCCATACGGGCGTCCATGGACCTCAGCACCCCCAGCACCTCACGCGTGTCTGTAGCTGACCTGGCCCATTGTCCTTGGGCCTCTTCATAAGCCCCAAGGACTCTGGCCATTTGAGGCAGGGCATGGCTCCCAGGGGAGGCTGGCGTTTGCCTGACCCTGCTCCTCCTACCAGTCCGGCTGCCACCGGCCTGCCCACTAGCCACATTGCTCACCACGGTCCTCGCTGTGGCTCCCAGGGTGGATCCAGTCGGCCGGGCCACCACCTGCGCTGGGGCTGGTGCCAGCGAAGACGTGGTGGTGGTGGCGGCGGTGGTGGTCGGTGCGGCGATGGTGGCGGTTGCGGCAGTGGTAGTGGCCGCAATGACCGTGGGTGTGGCCGCAATGACCGTGGGTGTGGCCGCAATGACCGTGGGTGTGGCCGCAACGACAGTGGCAGCAGGGGACTGGGAATGTTCAGCAGCCCTGGATGATGGGTTGGTGGGTAGGAGGAGTCCTGGGGAGCGGCTGGGCCCTGCCACACCAGATGGGCCTGCTTGGTGGTCCGTGTCCGAAGAGGAGGACAGATCCTCCACATCCGTGTGTCCTCGTTGGGGGTTTGTAGGCTGGCTGTGCTGGCTGCTGGCTCCATCCCCAGCATCCAGCAGTTCGTCACCTGTGGAGAGAATGAGATTTGTTATTGTGTTGCACCTTGCGAAGTATGTATTTGTCGTCTGACATTAACAGTTCGTGCAATCTCGTACATGGGTTTCCCGGAGGCGTGTGTGTGGCTGTACCATTTGTAGTTGTGTGTGCTTGGCAATGGGACTGTGTGCTGTGCACATGTGGCATGGGACGGATTGGCCATGCCGATGGGTGTGTTGCTGTGCCCCTACTTATTGTGACTCTGGTGTATGCGGGCTCCTGGCCCATCCTGGGTCTGGTTTGTACTTTGCTTTTGGGGTTCAAATGGAACGCTTAGGAACGCATATGGCAACATGGGGGCCATGCCCCAGATTCGCATTTGGGATGGAATATGCTTTTGGGGTTCAAATGGAACGCTTAGGAACGCATATGGCAACATGGGGGCCATGCCCCAGATTCACATTTGGGAGGGAATATGCTTTTGGGGTTCAAATGGAACGCTTAGGAACGCATATGGCAACATGGGGGCCATGCCCCAGATTCACATTTGGGATGGAATATGCTTTTGGGGTTCAAATGGAACGCTTAGGAACGCATATGGCAACATGGGGGCCATGCCCCAGATTCGCATTTGGGATGGAATATGCTTTTGGGGTTCAAATGGAACGCTTAGGAACGCATATGGCAACATGGGGGCCATGCCCCAGATTCACATTTGGGATGGAATATGCTTTTGGGGTTCAAATGGAACGCTTAGGAACGCATATGGCAACATGGGGGCCATGCCCCAGATTCACATTTGGGAGGGAATATGCTTTTGGGGTTCAAATGGAACGCTTAGGAACGCATATGGCAACATGGGGGCCATGCCCCAGATTGGCATTTGGGAGGGAATATGCTTTTGGGGTACATGCTGTGAGCCATGGGTGCCGAACGTGACATGTGTTGTGGCAGCATGACAGTGCATGGTCTGAGGTGTGTGCATGCCTGACATGGCCTGCATATTTGCTGTCTGTTGTGATTACTGGACATGGCATTGGACGCATCGTTATGAGTGAGTGTTGGTTGTGTGCCAGCCAACGTATTGCAGTTGTCCCATCTCCTTGGTGTGCGTGCTGCCCTGTGCCATGTGCATCACTGCAGTGCTCGTGGGGGGTGTGGCCCATGTTGTGTGTTGTTGCTCACAGTGTGGCGTGCGCTTCATTGACTTCTGGCACATGGTTGGTCATGGGCATGTATCTTAGCGTGACTGCTGTATGTGTGGCAGCTGTGCGGATGACATGCCTTTCATGAGACTGGGGCTGACGGATGGGATGGATGGTATGTTGTATGTGCATGGTGTGTCTGTGTGTTTGATGGGTTCAGTGGTGTTCGTGTGCATTTATGTTGTTCCGCTCTGTTGCGTCTAGTGTTGTTTGTCTTACATAGGCGTAGTTGTGGGGTGTGTGGTTGACAGGCAGTAGGGGCTACATGGACAGGACTTCAATGGTGTTTCGGTTGTGTGTGATGAGTTGCACAGTGGCTGCCGTGTGGTACTATATTCAGTGTGGCTTGTGCATGCAGACGTGGCTCCTTGGGTGTTGCTGTGTCTGTGATGGGTCATGTGAGGTGTGAGTCTGTGGTTCATGTCCGTGTGCACATTGTTCACTTGTTCGTGACGGTGGGCGGTGCTGCGTGTTCGTCTGCTACGTGACATGTCCCATGTGTTGGTCGTGTTACGGTCCTCATGCCTCCAGTAATCCAGCCCTGTCCAGTTTCCCACCTGCAGGTTGTTCGGGCGTGCACTGTACTGGATGCCACATGGTTCTAAGCGGGGGTGCTCCATGTTGCAGGTCTGTGGGGGTGGGGGGTGTTGTGGGTCGTGGTGGTGGCTGGACACCCACTGACACCGATTGTTGTGGATCGTGATGTCTACCTTTCGGCTGTCGGTGTGCACTGCGGTGGCTGACACGTGGCTGTGGGGGGTGGGGGATGCTCCTCCTTGCTGTGCTGTGGGACTAGGGGCCTGGTGTGTGTTGTACTTGGGCTGTCCACCCTCCCACCCACTGCACTTTGTGTTCCTGCCACTTACCTGTTACTTGTTGGTTAGTGCAGCTATGGCGGACACATGGGTGTGGTGGGTGCTCGTTGTGGCGCTTCTGGCATACTTGGGGACCTGTTGGTGGTTACGTGGCTGGCTGAGTGTACACATGTCCCCACGCATCTTACAGTTGTTCTGTTTGGGCTGTGTGTGGTGGTGTCTGTTGCATGTGTGTGTGATGTGTTGTGTATTGTGTGCTGGACATGGGGGTGTTTGTCCCTGGGAGCTGTGGCATGGTGGTAGTGCATGTGAGTACATAGCGGTGTGCTGGTATACATTAGTTTGTACTTACCAGCCTCCACTCCCCTGCTAATCCGGCGAGGATCTCCGGATGTATGATGACTCGCACCTTCTCCTCCCACGCTTTGAAGGTCTTGAAGAGCGCGGGATTCCTCCGCCAGTGACGGCTGCCAGCTCTCTGTTCTTGGTCTCCTTCTTCTTGACCAGGCTCTTGACGTCATTCCAACGTTTGTTAATTTCTACTCTGTTCCTGGGCAGGGTCCCGACTGCATTGACCTGGTCTACGATCCGGTTCCACATTCTGTTTCTGGTGGCTAGTGGTGTGTGCTGGACCATGTTCCCATAGATTTGTGGGTGCACCTTGATGATCTCGTCGACCATGACCGTCAGCTCAATGGGCGTGAACTTGGGCATTCTTTGTGGTGCCATGGTGTTTGTGGTGCTGGTGCGGTGTGTGTTGTGTAATGTGCAGGGGGTTGGTGGTGGTGGTGGTGGTGGTGGTGGTGATGTGTGCGTTTCTGTGGTGTGCTGCTGTCCTTGCTGTGTCACTGTGTCCTCTCCTCTCCTCTCTGGTTTGCAATGTTGCAAGGGGTTGTGGTCTGTGGGAGTGCTGCTTTTGTACTTACCTATGTGGGTGTGTCCTCATGGTCTGTTGTTTTCAGGTGTGTTGTGTCTGGGGTTCTGGCCTTTGTAGTTTTTGTTTGTCCAGGGGGGGTGTTTTCGGGATGTGTACTGTGCTTGTGTATTTGTGCGTGCCTTGCTGTGTGGACTTGTTGGCCATGTTGTGTGCGATTGGTTTTGTGAGCGGATGGTTTCTGTGCAGGGACGTGGGCGCCATGGCTTCTGCCGTGTCGATTCTCATCGGCGTTGTTTGCGCTGGCGGGCGGTATATTTGTAGTTTTCCCGCGCTCATGGCGGTGCGATCGTAATCTCACGTGCGGTGTGTCGGCCGTGAGGGCGGGCGGTTTTGTGTTGACGGGCGTGTTTCCGTCCGTGGCGGGCGGTTTGACTCCGACTCGGACGATGGCGGGCGGTATTTTGTGTGATTTTTCCGCCGATGGCGGTTTTCGGTTTGTGTAATCGTAATGGCGTGGTCGGTGTTCAGACGGTGTGTGCGGGCGGATTTTTGCCGCTTCCATGCCTGGCGGATTTTTTTACGCCGGGTATCGTAATGGGCCCCTTAATGTTTTAATTAATAATATAATTTTTTTAACATAAATTTTATGTTATTGGTATATGTGTATATATATATATATATTTATTTGTTACATTTTTACATATTTTTTAAATTATAAAATAAATTTAAATTAATAGTTTATTAATTGTTTTACAGTAAATATATATAATATTTATTATAAATGTGTGTATAACTTTTTAAAGTTAAGTTTATTTGTTATTTTTGTTAAAATGTATATGAAACCTATTTAATTTTTTTAATTAAGTTTATTATTTGATATATTTAATATTTATTATTTTATTTTACATATTTAAAAAACTATATTTTTTACATCTATATTTATGTCATCGACATTTTTTTCCAATATTTTTGTACTTACCTTTATAAATATAGGATGTCGATATTTTTGACATCTATATTTATGATTCGATATTGTGGTATGGGGATGTCTTGGTGCAGTAGCGGTCCGTGGTAGGAGTGCCGGCCGGGCGGTGACGTGGGGTGAGGGAGGGGCAGGGTGGGGGGTGGTAAACCACGGATACCGGCCGAATACAGGTAAGTAAACATTTAAATTAATAAAACGAATTTCGTTGTGAGCGCTGCATCACCAAATGCGATGCAGTGCGCGCAACGAAATTCGTTTTATTCATTTAAATGTTTACTTACCTGTATTCGGCCGTAATCCGTGGTTTACTACCCCCCACCCTGCCCCTCCCCCGCCCCACGTCACCGCCCTGCCGGCACTCCTACCACGGACCGCTACTGCTTGGGTGTCAATGCTTTGATCAGTGAACCTGTATGCTTGTCGAGGGATGTAGCTATAAATGGTGCAGGTGGTGCAGTGGCATCCGGACCCAGGGCTTTGAGGGGCCCTCTGCACCTGCCTAAATTATGATTACTTTTTTACTACTCAGCATGGGGAAAGGAGGGGCGCCTATTCCATCTTGCATTAGGGCCAGTAACACCTTTGCCTTTGTGTGTCGTGATAATGACACAAACTGTGGATGCCAAGACGAGTCGGATATAGCCCTGTTTGGATCCCAATGAACAAGGGAAAGGAGCAGTTTCCATCAACCCTCTCTCTGATATACACCATGTTCAAGATGCCTGGGTGCAGAGGCACTGGAACTAAGGGTGTGATAGGTACTACAACACCCCCCAGACCTGGAGGCAGATAAAAAAGATATTGGAGAACAATTGAGATTTGCAATCAATTTTCTTATCACCCAACATTACCTCTTTGATTTAATGAAGTGAAAGGTCAATGATAATCAAGGAGAGACCAGAGAACAATCTTTAACACAACACTGCCCATTTGCTTGCCATGTATGCTTAAGGATACATTACGTGACTTCAAATAGATGACATTTGTTATCAAAGATTTGTGATCAGGTCCTGTGGGGATGAAAGCATGAGCCAAATGAAATGTACCAATGTAAAAATAACTCCTTTTTTAAGTTTAAAATAATGAGACTCATTTGAGATTCAAATTATGTAAGTGTTGGGATAAATGTTTAGAAATAATGTGACGAAACAAACATTTATTTTATCCTTCTGTGCAAGCATGGGTGAAGCCACTGTGATTAATTAATTGTCTCTTTTAAATAATTCCTTTTTTGAGTTAAAATTGACATCATTTGTCCGAAATACTTAAGAATATTGCATCATAGTGCACTATTGAACCACATTTTCCAAAAATCTGTCTCTGAAAACCTTATCATTCACCTTCTTTTCTCCCACAAACATGTGCTCTCCACAGTTTTTGCTCATTTGCTGAACTCATTTGTTTGGTAGCACCAAGATTTTTTATAGACCACCCACCTATAATTTTAGGGCCAGATGTACTTAGACTTCCGATTGTGATTTCCTGTTAGGAAATCGCAAACAGCTATGTACAACAGTGTGTTTTACACTGTTTGCGATTCCCAATGGGTTGCAAGGGACCTGTCTCGTTAATATTCATGAGGCAGGTCTCAATTTACGACCCATTGGGCATGGCCGGCACTCACAGGGGAGGTGGCCTGCTGGGGTCAGCAGACCACCATGTCTGTGACTGCTTGTTAAATAAAGCAGTTCTTCATTTTGTACTGCAACTCATTTTCCTTAAAGGAAATCAGGATGCATTTAAAATAGGAAAATGCCCATGGGGACCCCTTCCCTTTTGCGGATGGGTTACCACCAACTTGAAGTTGGTGGCAACTACGAATGTTTTGTGAGGGCATTCCTGGTCGCAAAACATTCATACATACCAGTGCTATTCGGTATTAGGAAGGCACGCCCTACACATGGCCCTTCTAATACCGAATCGCAAAAGCAAAATGCAATTTGGTAACAAGTTTTGCCTTCTGTACATGGCGAAATGCATTTTACCGGTAGCAAATGGCCCGATGGACCGTTTGCGACCGGCGAAATGCTTTGTACATCTGGCCCTCAGTGAGCTGATCCTCTTGGCTAGTACCCCAACTCAGACATTTTTTGCAGGACCACTGCCTGGGTACTAGGTAAGGTCAAAACCTATTGTTTTTTAAATACGTGTTCTATTTTGTAATTTATTCTAGGCAAAACTGCCTATGAAGATGAGCTAAAAACCCCCGTCATGAATAACTTTAACCTTTTAGTGCATGATTACACAGAATACCAAACCTATGTATTCTTAGATCTGGCTTGGAGACAGCTTTAGCTACCAGTCTCATATGTTTAAAAAACAGAATTAAAATAAATACAGCTATATAAACATAGAGATGTTTTCGGTCAACCCTCTTCATCAATTGGTCTGTTCGAATGTCAGTCACATTTTGCTTCCACCTGCTATAGGACGGGGCAATGGACCCGCCTACTTCAGTCATTGGATCTCTTCATTGTGAGTGATCACATTTTTCTCTTGCACATGTTCACAACCACCTAGAGTGTGGCTAATTTCAATGTCAAGCAGTGTAGGTCAATCGCTCCTTTAATTTATTTAGTCATTTTTTTAGTAAACATTTGCACGTCACTTTTAGACTTTTTCACATTTCTTCTTTTTATTACTTTTTTTAAAATTACTTTTACACTTTTATTAACTATTGCTTATGTTCACAGAATTGCCTAAGCCATACCTATTGGCTTTGCCAATGCTTCTTTGCATATGATATTAAGTTATGTTCTTCCAATGGTGTAATTCTCAAGGTTAACTTTGCTGAAAGGAAATTCGAAGAAACAGTACGAAGTACACTGGTCATATCCAAAACGCGTTGCTAGAGGGAGTCGCATGGTATGAAGTGTCGGACCTTTTTCTAGCTTCCCTGGGAAGGAGCTGTAGCTTATGATTTATTGAGAGCACGCCACAGCCTTAAGTATAATCACTTGTGACAATTCTGCTTAATCTTCCATTACCAGCAGCCCATCATTACACATTTCAGCAAATAGAAACTGCACTGCCTCTCTACTCTTCATGCTCAGACACTTTCTCCTTTCTTATTTTGACCTTGCCGATGCCTCCTCTTTACATTATAATTCCCATTACATACACACTGCAGCAAAACAGTGATTATCTGAAAGACGACCATTTTATGAAGCTGAAAAACTGGAGTTTCGAGGTGCTAAATTACATGCTCATAACCAAGAACCCCCTTTCTAGACGTTCTTGGTCAAGAAGTGCAGTGCACATCTTTTCAATTAATTCTTGAAAGCCAATAAAGGCAGTATAAGGGCTCAAAAAGATGGATGCCTCACTTGAGAATGCTTCTGGATTACAACAAGTTGCACGAGAACATATTGCTGCCAAACTTGGATATATTGCGTAATTTAATCCTCTTCTCTCTAGCCAAATAGAGTAAACATCCGTCGCTTAACCCCTTAAATACTGGGTTTTCCCCTCTGTTTTGGTTATTTGGGGTACTTTGCGCATAGGCCTCCATAACCTTTTGTCCACATTACGTATCTGCGCCAAACTTGTGGGCTTTTTTTCCCAACATCATGGATATTATAAAGATACCCAGGGTTTTTGGATGCCTCTGGAGGGGACCGAGAAAATAGGCAAAATGTAGCAATTTCTTGGGGGAGGGAATAGGAAAAAAAGTGCTCCTGATAAAAGTGTTTGTTTTTTTCCTAAAAATTATATCAACAAACGGTTTGCTGTCCTAAGATCACCGTCTGCCCATGAGCTTTCATGAACTTGGATTGCTGAATCAAAATTCCTATTTCTTTTACCTGATTTTTTCTATTTTTCACAGGTTGCCCATTTTCCCTATTTTAGTGCTTTCAATCTACTTTCAGTTTGTGGTTAAAACCAGTGTGAACCTAGTAGGTGATCCAGGAAAACTATAGATTTTTGAAAGTAGACAAAGATTTGAATTCAGGAAGGGGTCATACGTGTAGATCCCTCAAGGTTTTCCCAAAGAAACTAACTGTTGAATGAAAAAAATACCGAAAATGAGTAGGAAAAAACAGCCATTTGTGACAAAGTTTTCATCTGTAACTTTTAGTCATGATGACTGATTTACAAACGCAATATACCATTTCGTCTGCTAGACCCTTCTGGTTGCGGCATATTGACGGTCTGTAGGTTCTCCAAGATCCTGAGGTACCTAGAGCCAACAACGGAGCTGCACTGTACAATGGTTTTTCATTGTGTACTGAGTATAGGACAATTCATATGGTGAAATATGTAGAGTGAAAAATTGGTGTCAAGGAAATCTGTCTATTTCTGAAATGGCCACAAGATATAGGGTTTAAAAGCAGTGGCTATTTGTACATCTTCGAATTTGTGGGTACGCATACTAGCATGCGATTCAGAAGGCATTTTTTTAAATGTCTTCTTTCATATACACCAGCTTTCATTTGGACGGCAAAAAAGCAGCGAAATGCAATTGGTAAAAAGAAATGTTCTGCTAGTCTATGTTCCCACATGTCTTCACATAAAAATGGTACCTCACTTGTGTGGGTTGGCCTAGTGCCCGCGACAAGAACGGGCCAAAATGCAACATGGATGCATCACATTTTTCCACTGAAAACTGACTTTTTTTACCCAATGTAGGTAGATGTGGATTTTGGGACCTAGCTCAGGTGGCACCTAGGAAAACCTAGCAAACCATTAATAAAAACTAGACAATGGGTTAATCCCGCATTGTAAACGCCGCGACGTTTACAATGCGGGATTGGCCCAGGATTGTCGTTCTTTCTCTTAACAGAAATTTCGGCATTTATTATGTTTACTTGAAGACTGATGCATTATTTTAATACACCTAAAGGAAACTACCTTGATCCACTGACTTATTAAGGAGCCTTGAGAAAGCCCTGGTCCTACTGACCACCTAGGGCGAAACACATGTCGGCTGTTGCAGTATTTACAATATAACCCAAATAACATTCTGGAATAACAGGGATGTAACCAACAATTTTGGTCATGAAAAGAATATAAAAAGAATTAAAAAACTGCTTTCTTCAAAAACAAACAGAATTCAAATGCGAGTCTTTTCTGATGTTCAAAACACTTGCTAATTAAGGAGGAGTAGATGCTCAAATTATCCTGTAATGTATACAAACCACGTCTGGATATAGACCGTACGGGAAAGAAACCATCATTAAGGCTTTGGCACATGAATTTCAATCAGACTATTTGCTAAACATTAGGATTTAGACTGCCAACCCACCTATCGTGAATATTATGGCAGTGTTACATTTCTGTGCTACACAGTTAGCGACTCCAATGGGATGTAACAGCCCACTTTTTCTGCTCCTCAAACAGTTCCTGGATATTATGCTAAGACCTAGGAATGAAAACTTCAAATCAAAATGGATAATGCTACACTGAACAATATCAAGGTGGAATTCAATGGATGGGGGCACACCACATGTGGTTAGTGCCACACATAAAATCCACATTTGCATTCGTACCACCTCATAATGGGGAGCAAGTTTATTGTATCTATGTGCAGATGGTTTGCATAGCAGATCTGGTGCATTACCAGTGTGTGTGTGCAAGATTTTAAGGTTCCAACCATGACTCGCTAGTGCTACCCAACAGCTGCATACTACAAAAGATGGCAATCCTTGCACCAAGGAAGGCCTGACTTTTTGGTAAGTATCAAACATTATGCTGACGTCAATTGTTATTCAAAAGGAGGGTCTTTTCCAAAAATAATTTCACTTAAATTTGCTTTTGTGGTTAAATATGCAGGAAAACCCACTTTGTGTATGGTCACCCCCACATTTTGCTCCAAATGCTGATGGTTAGGACTCTGATAGTGTACTGGAGTCTGCTGCCCAGACTGCAGTGCCTGTGCTCTCTCCCAAAACTGATATGTTTGACTTGGTAATAACAATTTGGCAAACACTTTACCCCCTTATAAGTCTCCAGTATATGGTACCAAGGGTACCCAGGGCAAAGGTGGTAAAGGGGTCCCCAGAGCTGCAGCAAGGTTTTGTGCCTACCTGGGTGACCCAAACAAACTGAAAGCAGGCCTGCCAATGCAGACTGCAGGAACAGTGCAAGCTGCTCAAACTTGACTGTGCCCTCACCATGTGTGGCACAGTCAAATGCACTGCCTATGTGTCAGATACACCTAAGGTAATCCTTCTCAGCCCAGGAGGCGGGGTACATTATACTAAAGATGTGGACATATAAGTGCAAGCTTATATGCCCCTATAGTGGCGTTCCCCATAGGAGACTACTATAATTGTTAGTGGTCCATAGGATAGCATAGACTGCCAACCGGGCACTCTCAAGATTGGCAGCTCCATTACGGTACCACTAAAATTTGTCATGTTTGGTATCAAACTACATGTTATCGCACCCCTGACATGACTTTCATGCCCTGGGTGATGTGGCATGCACCCAGGTGATGACCCTAGAGGTTGCCCACCCGGTTGCCCCAGCTTCACTGTGTTCTGGCTAGCCAGCCTGTGCTTTCCTGCACCTGCTGCAGCCAGGGCAAGATTCTGACCTCCTGCCAGGCAGTGTGATCTCTCCCAGGAGTCAGGAACAAATACTTGGGCAGGAAGGAGGTCACACCTCCCTCCTCCCAAGCAGGCTAGTGAGTTGGCACATCAAGGCAGTGAGCTTCAAAAGCTGCACCAACTCTGATATGCATCTGGGCAGTCCCCCTGAGGACACAGCCCTCTCTTGTCCAAGGTACGCTTTCACCCGGACAAGGTGGAACATTAGCTATGCAGGAGGTATGTTCACCTCCAGGAAGGCTGGCCACACCTCCAGGGTGGGCAGTCTGATATGTAGACCTAAAGTGGAATTCTGTCATCTTTAGAAGGGCAGAAATAGTGGGTTTTGGGTAGAAAAGGTGACCTACACTCCGGATGAGTTCACCTCAGCGGCGGATTAGCTGCAGTAACTAGCTGCTCATTGACTACTATCTCCGACACCCCTACCTCTCTTAAATCTAGGATTTAAGCGACCCCTTATGACACCAGAACCTCAGATCAGAACAACTTGCATCAAGGAAGTAGCAAGAGGAGACCCGTGTCGCTGACAACAAGACTTTGCCCACAACACCGAAGCAAAAGAGGGCTACTCTGTCCCTGTGGCAACAGACTTGGAATTGCATGAATGGCCCTCAACCTTGACTAAAACTCGGCACTCCCAAAGAGAGGGACCGCAGTGGAATCCAGAAGCACCCTCAGTCTCCCCTGGACTAGTGCCACTAGTCCCCTGCAAACTGCAGGTAAAAACACTCACTGGATCCAAAGAATCGCTGGCCATCGGGCCCTCTGTGGGATAGCCCAATTCCAGATGGTCTAGTGCATTGTGGGAATTGTAGTCTCGCCAGCCCTGAAGTTTCAGGCTGCTGCGTCACTCTCCTTGACCCAGTGAAGTTCCAGTACCTTTATGCTGTGATTACAGTTGCCAAGGCTTGTTGGTCACCAATCCGATAACCGACCCCAACACTCGACAATGCCTCTACAGGGAACACCCTGCAACCATCATCCGATGTCTGTAGCTGTGTATATGTTATGTTTTTGCATTCTGTTTTTTGCAGCACTGTGTAAGCAGTAAAACCAGCACCAGTGGAGCTCCCATTCAGCACCAAGATTAGCCAGGACAATCCTGCACCCGGACTCCACGGACTAGGTAAAATTGATCTGACCGTTGTGGCCTGGTTCTGGGGTCCGAATGACCTTATCCTTGTAAGTGCTCCACGTAATTGGACCTGCAAGTGACCGATTGTCACTATTGGCTTTTGCCATTGACTGCAATGTTATTTTGTTCATATATTTTACTGCACTGATTTAACATTGCATCAAAAATCTATAACCCCGGTTATATGCATGCTATTCTATTCATTTTGGTGTAAAAAAGTAATATAAAAATGCACTCTATTATTATAAATTTGTGTTGGATTTCTCTTGAGTCATGTCAATTACTTATCGTCCATGTTAGTACTCTGAAATACTTTATACATGTTCCTCTAGTAAAGCCTGACTGCTCTTTGCCACTCTACCAGGACTGAGCAAAGGATTCATTATTGTGAATCCAAGCACCATCTTTGGGGTATTCTGATAATATTACATGTTAAGGCTACCCAGCCATACCACATAATATTCTACTTTCCTACAATATTTTCAGGTGGCGCAGCTTATCCAAGTCGTATTTAACTTTTAATGCCTCTAGAAGGCACAACAATGCCCAGGAAAGTCCACTTCAATGAGACCCATGTGTGGACAGGGGGTCCTGTGGAGTGGAATCTGGTCTCCTGAAGGCCTAGTTCAAGTGCCTCAACAAGACTGGAAGAGCCCTCCTCTGCTGTCTGAGCAACGGTCTGTAAGACTCTTATGTTGTGGGTTTCACATCATTGCCCTGCAGAGAAACATTCCTTTAGTACCTGATGACGATTTCCATTGGGAGCCCCAGGGTGATGTTGGTGACATGCGTCAGCATGTTGATAGTGAAGAGGATGATGGTACAGACCTCAGGTGTGAGCTCATTGATAACATCTTTGCATGATGGTAAGTGACTGTAACGAAAATATCACTTCTTTGTATTCCCTATGGACATATCCTCTTTTTGATTTTTTAAATGGATTATCTGTGATTCCTTAGAATGAGGTTAACAGAAAAATAGCTTATGATCTTAAAAAAGATTCTGTACCAGTACACCTGAATCAGTGATGAAGATGCACCGGTAACATTTGTTGGTAGTTATGAGAAAAATGACTAAATGGGTGGTATCAGGCTTAAAAGTTAACCTAGAAGCAATTAACATTAAGGATAATAGGAGAAGGATTGGAAAGTATGACAAAAACATGTGTTTGATGATGAATGTAGACATTTAAAAAATGAGTAACAAAATTGGAAAGCTCCATAAGGCTTTCCAGGAACAATGAGATTATAGAAAAAATCACTGTAGCACAAAGAGAGTGCAAAACTTTAGTTTTGAACAAGAAGAGGGCACATTAAAAATAATGCTGGAAAGCCATATCTATAGTAATTGAGGCAAACATTTTAAGAATATTTGAGTTCTGGTACAAAATGGAATACGAAAAGATCAGGGAAAACTAAGATGCTTCGTGGAAGAAGATTCATCGGTATTGTATTTGGAGGAATTATATAACTATGGGGCTGTGAATAGTTCACCCCCAGTTGTATCTAATATAGATGAAGCAATATGGATGCAGTTTTCTATGGGAAATATAAAAGAAACAAATAATAACATTAAAACTGACAAGAGCAGCTGGGCCAGATAATCTACCTCCGGTAGTAGGTAAAACAAATATTGATTGGTGGTCCAGCTTGTTCTATGTATTACTTCAAAGATTTATAAAGACAGAAAGTTTTCTGGACACCTGGAAGTGTGCTGTTTTCAAACCAATATATAAGAAAAGGGAATGCTTCTCTACCTCAAAATTATAGGCAGATCCATTTACTGGATGTGAGTGGGAAATTATTTAGAAAATCTTACTCAGGCTACTAAAGGTGTGGGTAGAGGTCAACTCAATATTTCTTTTTTTAATAGAGCATGGGGAGTTTAAGGAGTCACACTTGACTACAGATCATTGTTTCAATTTGTAGGCTACAAGTCACAAATTCCTCAGGCAAAGAGGAAGCCTTTTTTGTTGTTTTGTTGTTTTGTGGACTTGCATTTGGCATTTGATTCTGTCGATTGAGAACTGGTGTGGGACGCTCTAAGTAACTATGTAACACCTGAGGGTCTTCTCTTGGTATTAAAAGAATTGGTCCAGCTTTTATTTTCATGCTTTTAGCAGATTTACCCACTTTGTTAGAAAGATCAAATGGTTTTAGCCCTAAAATGAATGGCACTCATATTATTTGTCTTCTTTATGCTGATGACTTGTTCATCTTGGACCTAATAGAAATTGGTTTGCAGATGATTTCTCGAAATATTGTAAAAGAAAAAGCTGACTGTTGATTTGGAAAAAACTAAGGTGCTCTCATTGGAGAAACAGAATTCAAAGTTTAGATGGTTCCTTAACAATGCAAAAGTAGAGATCATTAATAGATATAAATATTTGGGGATGTGGCTCTGGGATAAATTGTCATGGAAAGACCATATTGAAGCATAACAGGTAAAGGTTCTATCGACTACAAGTGGTCTTAAGAAATTTGGAAGATAGTATAGGGGGCCCTGCTTAAGACCTGTTTTGGCAGCCTATCAAGCTAGTTTTAGGCCTCAATTGCAATATGGTGTGAAGATGCACTGTGTAAGTGATAAATTTAATTGTGATTTAGAGGAGAGTAGATGCTTGAAAAGATTTCTATCTTCACTGCCATCTGGCATGATTCAAGCTGTAAGGGTAGAAATAGGTCACAACAGCTGGAGTTACATAGCTTTTGGTCAGGTAATTAGATTTTGGAAACATTTAGAGCAGAATAGTGTTATTAAAATGTCCACTTTATGTCACGCGGAGATTCAGAAGAGTGAGTTAAAATGGGTCATATCTGTGAGAAAAAGGATTACTGGTATATGTAATAAGTTATCTGTAAAACATAACCTGTACCAATTATTGAGAATGAGCAAAAGTGATCTCCGAATGGTAGCAAAAAATATGTCAAGGAAAAATAATATGAGATAGCTGGATAACAAGAGATCTGTATGTCATCTAAGCTCATCTTGGATGCAGGAAACAACTTTCACAAATTAAGAAAATCTACCCATTGAAGCCTTAAGACTGACACTTTTAAAATTTAGTTGTGATATAAACCCTGTTTAAACTTTGTCTTTTAAGTGTTTTTTTTTCATTGGAACAGTATTTGTAAGTGTGGTATGAATATGAAATGCGATTCTACCTACATTTTATTAGATTGTTTGTGGTTTTTAGAGCATTGTAAATAATGGTTGAGACTTATCCTAAGGAAATATAGAGTCAGCAACAAGCTGCCTCCCAATTACTGGATATGAGATATCTGGAGTGAACCATGTGCACTAAGGAGATGTTTGCTATCTGTAAAGAAAACATTAATATGGGATAGATCTCAGGGCATACTTATCCGGTAGAAGGTTAAATGAACTGAATCATTTTTTAATAGTAGAAAGGAAGTGTTTTAATTTGTTTTAATTTGATGCAAAATATATAATGCTTATTGTATATTTATAGACACATGTCTTGTGTCAGAAATATTTTAAGAAGAACTAAAGGCCAAATAAACTTGCACTTGTCTGACAAAAATCTGTTTTGAATGTATAATAGTTAATCAGCAATATCTTCCACATAATGATGAGCATGCTGTATGACCATTTTTGTCTTACAGCTGTGGACATTTTCTTATCAGAAATTGTATTACGTTTATTAGTGGGAATATTATGTTAGTTGCAACTATATTATTGTTTCTGCTTAATCTTTACTAGGTCATGCCATTCTGTCATCTGCTGGGGCACAAACTAGGTGGATACTTTTGAGTGTTCCTACTTGTTATTGAGAGATCAGCAGGGCAAGTTACCTGATCATTGGTACAATGTTTCTGAAAATAAAATAGCAGTACATTTCTTCTCAATCATGGAGTGATGCCAGTCTGTAAAGGTGTTCATCTAAGATGCCTGACGCATGTTGTGAGATTGTCAACGTTTAAAACACAGCCCTGAAGGTGCCAGCTGTAGACCATGTTGATATTTGGTGTAGTTTGTGACTGCGTCTGAGCATAATGTCAGTGTAAAACATGAAGGCAGTCCAATGTGTGGCTGTCGACTACTATTGGTGTTAATGTATTAAACAAAATGTAAGCCTGACTTTACATCTTCACAATAGGTGGAAGCCTTATGTATCCTACATTGTAAAACTCAAATGCATCACACTACTTTTTTAATCAGAATCTGTACTTCTAAATGGCGTGTCTTCTCTGAATGGATTGTATGTAGACAAAGGTTTGTGCACATTGTTGACATGTCCTCCTGTGCTAGCCTTTTAGATGTATAGCACTTTTATATTAAAATATGAATTTGAAAATGACTACAGATGTTTTTGTGCATTCCGAGATGATTACAATTTAGCATTTTGATTAAATGTGTTTTGTGTGTGTATAGTAAATAATTAGAAAATACGTTAAATTAAAAAAATATATATGCATGTATTGATAAAACAAAAATATAGCTTTTAAATTATTTTAGGAGAAAACTATTGTTCCACTCAGTATTTTTAAGAAGCTATTTCATTCATGTATAGCATAACAATAAATCTTAAATTATAGATTCTTGCATGTGGAATGAGGAATTAACAACAAGCCAATAGCTGCTAAGAGTCCCTTTTCAGAGTGGATTGGAAATGTGTGAACATAAGTGGCTAACATGAATATTCCAGTCGCTCACATTAGGACATCACTTTTTCCGCCTTTTGGTGGTACGTTCTTGGGTGTTGTCCTCAACTAAACTAGATGAAATATGCCTCCTAAGGGGCACTGGAGAGGTCTGAGTGTCAATAGGGGGTGGTGACAGGTGGTTCTATCTACAATAGTGTCCTGCTTTCAGTGGAGGTTCTAGCTGTAGACTGTCCTGGGACTCGGCTGGCAATAGATGGTGCTTAACCATGGAAAGCAGCACCTAAATCAGACATTGCTGAAGATAATGTTCTGCAGCCACCCTGTACCACTCCAGAATGTAAAGTGTGTACACTCAGATGATGCTTCAGGAGATCATTTTGGGCCCCCTGATTCTCATTGTGGACCCTCTTGAGATCCTTCTGGGCACTTAGAAGATCACTAATCAGGTCCAGCTGATCCCCTGCTGTGTGCCTGCACCCATCAGATCTCTACTTATGGTGTTTATGTTGTGACCATACCCTGAGCTTCCAGTCCTACAGCAGCACCTGCCCTATCATTTTCCAAACCATCCTGTAACTTTGAGTGGGTGGCCATGGATTTGTTTGTCACAAGAGCCAGAACAGGGGTGGTCACCATTGTTTGGGGTGTGGGGCCACAGGGAGTTTGTGCAGGCACAGATGTGTGCAATGCTGTGTGGTGTAGATCTTGTGTTCTCAGGGAGATGTGGAGGGCACTTGGCACACAAACCTGAGGGGCCAGGCTGGTCTTGAAGATCATCCTCACCAGCAGAATTGCTGGTCATATTGAAGACTTGTGACCTTTTTATAGACAGAGTGGCCAACACAGTTGAGGCTGATGACTGAGATCTTGCTGCTTCACCTTGAATAAAAATAAAATAAAAAGTTTGACCACAATTATAATTGATGTCAATTTTTACAAAACTATTCTGAAACATTTGCCATTATTTGTGTTTATAAAGTCAAACTGGTCATCATTTTTGTAATACTACCGATCAAATAAAGGGATTCGAAAAATTAAAAGAAATGAGAATAATTGACACAGATTCAAGTGAATTTATTTTGGGCTTCACAGGTCAGGTCTAGTATGTGTAAGCTTTGAAACCTAGGGTTGTTTAGTTCTCCTGTCCAAGGATACATTGTACTAAGCAGAATGATAAATTTGTCAGTGCAGCTAAAAACAAGGAAATCCAAAGTTCAAAATTTCTTATAGCTTCTTTATTTTTACTTCAACATCTCAAGTGTTTTTATTTTTGCCAGTTGAAATGTGAAACGCCTGTCACAACGTGGGATCTTGGATATGGTTCCAACCTGGGGTACTATGAACTGTGAATATGTGAAAATAACCAGTGCACCTGAATAACAAACTGGGATTGAACATAATAAGGAGAGAACTCGATATACGAATATACGATGCTCACTTATATCAAATTGTTTGGACTAATGTAGCGATAAGGATCACTGAAACTTACATCCCTGAAGAAGTTCAATGTTGGAATGAAACACGTTGGCTGTGGCTGTAGAAAATAATTTTTTATAGATATTGAAGTAAAAATAAAGAAGATATAAGAAAATTTGAACTTTGGACTCGCTTTCTTTCGAGTGCATCGTCAAACTTGTAATTATACATTGATCTGCTTTGCAGTACTATCACTCAACGGCTGATACTAAGGACTTTGTGCACGAAACTTATAGTTAGGGAACATTGTAGGAGGTGTGCTCTAGTTTGCCTGGCTGCTGGTGTTGGACTTTTTGTGCATTGTACTATGACTTAGCAACACTGTGTGAAGTAGTGCCCATCAAACACTTAGACGTCACTATTAGTAATGTTGAACAATCTTAGCCTTCTTAAGGAGGTGGGGGCTATGATTGCAACATTGAAGGTACAGTCCATTAAAAAAATGTAGATTCACAATGGCCCTCATCCATCTGGACCTCTCCGCGGCCTTCGACACAGACTCACACTGCACCCTAGACCGCTGACTCCATGATGCAGGAATCTGGAACAAAGCCCTTGATTGGATCCGCTCATTCCTCTCCGGCAGAACGCAGCAGGTCAGACTCCCTCCTTTCCTCTCGGAACCCACACCGACCACCTGCGGAGTCCCCCAAGGATCCTCCATCAGCACCAGTCTGTTCAGCGTCTAAATGGCCCCGCTCGCAACTATCGTCAGATCACATGGACTCAACATCGTATCGTATGCAGACAACACTCAACTCCTCCTCTCCCTGACCAACGAACCGAACTCCTCGAAACACAACTTTCAAGAAGGAATGGAAGCTGTCGCCGGGTGGATGAAGAACAGCTGCATACAAATGAACACAGACAAAACCGAAGTACTAATCATAGGCCCACATCCTGAAGCCTGGAACGACACCTGGTGGCCCACTGCCCACGGGAACCCACCCCCACCCACGGACCACGCACGCAACCTCAGAATTATCCTGGACTCCAAACTCAAAATGGACCACCAGATCAATGCTGTCACCTCTTCCTGTTTCCACACCCTTCGTCTCCTACGGAAAACTTTCAACTGGATTCCTCTCAAACACAGGAAAACCGTCACCCATGCCCTCATCAGCAGCAGACTGGACTACGGCAATGCACTCTACATCGGGATTAACAAAAACCTCACCCGCAAACTCCAGAACATCCAGAATGCCCCGGCCAGACTAGTCCTTAATCTACTGCGCCACTGCAACATCACCAAACACCTGAGGGCACTTCATTGGCTCCCCATCGAGAAGAGAATCACTTTCAAGCTTCTCACCCATGCCCACAAAGCCCTCCACAACACCGGCCCCGCCTACATGAACCACCGCCTCTCATTCCATGCACCTCAAAGACCCATCCGCTCAGCCCAGCTTTCCCTCGTGACGGTGCCGTGCAACAAGGAGGCCAGAGCGGGAGGCCGTTCCTTCTACCTCCTCGCGGCGAAGGCATGGAACACCCTCCCTCTCCACCTCCGCCAGGCACCAACTCTCTCCAAGTTCCTGAAGGACCTCAAGACCTGGCTCTTCGCCGAATAACCATGAGCGTCCGGCAGCTGCACGAACCCTGGTGGGCCGTGGAAGACCTGGTGGGCCCTGGAAGACGTCAGGACCTACTTGGCCTCTCAAAGGTACTCCATAAGCTCCAAGGAGCTGCGCGCACCTCCCTCCCCCCTCAGCGCCTTGAGACCCTCCTGGGTGAGTAGTTGCGCTTAACAAAGCTTTGATTCTTTGATTGATTGATTCCTTTTAATTCGTAGGACAAATTACAGTGTTATAGTGCAAAATGTTAAATTTGTTAGAGATGTATATCCATTTCTGTTACACTCAATATGTAGATGTGAATCAAAGACATCTAGCTTAGCTGATTCCCTGTAACTCAGTTTGAACACACTGCCTGTCACTGTTTTTTTCCGGCAGACTGACAAGCAAACTCTGGGCAACATGTAGCAAAGGTGTTCCATCCACTGACTTGTTAGCAGAGGTATGTTATGCCACAGCTGAGTGAGATGTCTGAACCACTCTGTTGAGCAGACACAGGCCACTATGCAGTGCTGTAACTGTCTTGTACATCACTGTATTTCCAAATACTGCAAAATAAATAAAACTATGGATGTGTATATTTTTAAATAAAAATGAATAGTCCTTGCACTTTTGAAAGACCAACCTGCTCAATGTTACGTGTGATGATAATGTGTTTTAAAGTGGACAGTTATGTAAAGCTTGTGTGCAATGCTAATGTGTATCAAAGTAGAGTGTTACTTAGTAGACAAAATGGATCAACTTCACTATGAACCAACTTTACCATTTGTAGGAAAATGGGTTGCTGGTTCAGGGGGTTAAAACCCTGCTTAAACAGAAACCACAACCCTTGTCATGGCGAAGTCACAAGCAAACCCAAAATTAACCAGTGCTCAACCTCCTGGTCACTTGGCCCAGAGCACTCAGGCTTAACTTAGAGGCACTGTTTAAAGAATTTGTGCAACACTTAAAACAATAACATAGTAAAACACACCATATAAGGATCCCACACTAGATTTAGAAAAATAGATTATTCTTAAGAAATAAAACAAGACCAAATGACAGAAATCCAATCAGTAGAATCGGAGATATAGGGGTCGATTCCGATTCGGGCCGGAAAAAGCACCGACCGACTCGGATCCGGAAAAAATACCGACCGACACGTACCCGTGGCGCCCGACACGCCAAGTACGATGCAAGGCGCGAAAAATCCGACCGACACGTAACGAAACCAAGTCGACCGACCGAGCCGCACGGAAAATAGCAATCCGGCCGGAAAAACCACGCGAATCCAACCGACCGACACGCACCCGGAACAAATCCGACCGAAACGTACACGCCAACTCCAAACCGCAAAGTACGATGCAAGGCGCGAAAACCACGACCGAGTCGGACGGAGGACAAGCCGTACGACCGACACGCATACAAAACCGAGCCGAAGCAACACAAAACACCGCGACCGACGCGTACGCAGCATAGAAAACTGCACAAACACAGCGTGAACGAAACGGAAAACACCGTACGAGACCAATGCAGGGTCCGATTCGGTCACAAGAACGTTTCCAACATACACAAACAACACAAAGGAAAAATCACCCAAAAAAAGGCCAAGCAAGCAATTACCAAGCCAATAAATACTGGGGGGGTGGGGACAGAGAACAAAGACACACCCACAACTCCACCTATATAAAGGACACAAATCACTACCATGAGCCTTTGCAAATGCCATTCCACTGCCAGCACCCAAGAGAAAGCAACCACACACCCACAGCTCATCCCTCACACAAGCCACACACCATCAGCACACCAACAAATACCTACCTCACATACACCCAGCAAAACACACACTCACACACCCTCACCTGCACACCAACACACACATCACCCACCATCACCACCCATCACCATGCCCCCAAGAAGAATCCCAAGTTCCTAGATAGTGAATTGGAAGTCATGGTAGACGAGATCCTCAGGGTGGAGCCACAGCTGTTTGGCACTCTGGTCCAACAGACCCCCATGTCGCAGAAAACCAAGATGTGGGAGAGGATCATCAACAGGGTGAACGCCCAATCACCATGTCGGCGCACAAAGACGGACATCCAGAACAGGTGGTATGACGTGCGCAGGAGGGTACGGGACATGCTGAAGAAAGACTACATCAACAGCCAACACACCGGCAGTGGCCCTCCTGCCAAGCCAATATACCTCAGGCCCTGGGAGGAGAAGGTGCGGGCCATCCTTCCGCCAGTGAGCGTATATGGACTAGAGGACATCCCAGAGCCTGGTGAGTACACAACAAATGTACACAATAAACTGCCACAAAACACACACATTACTGTCAAGGGGAGAGTCAAACCATGCACTCATAGCAATTACACAGCAACTAGAACAGAATCATCCCAAAATGTGTATGTCAGTCAGATAAACACAACACATGCCATCAAAAAAGTCACATCCAACTGTGCCAACACATGTACAAACACAACCACAACTACAGCTAGGCAGTGGCACAAATAGAACTAACAAACACATCCACACATATAGCCACCACAACAACACCAACACACAGTGAAGACCACTCAAAGGAAGGAATTCTGTGTATGCTGGCCAAGTCAGTGTAGCCAATAGCATCATGGGAGTCGCAGTCACACATATTGCCCGCCCCAAAACTGTCCCATCAACACCACCATGAACCATGCGCACATCACAGGGAGTGGAGAAGGACTCACAAGATGGCTGACACTGGCTACTGCTGTGGGGAGCACAAGGCCCTGCTGCCAACTGTGCACCAACAAACAGCAGGACACCACTGACTGACATCCTGAGAGACAACTTCCACTCCCTGCAATGCAAGCACGTTCCATGGTGGGATATCTGGCTGGCTGGGTGGGAAGGGGGACTTGCAGCACTGACTATAGTCACCAGCACCTCCCCTCACACCCCCAACACAAACTCCACAGTACCCACCTGGTAGAATGCAATGCCCACCATCCTAACACAAGATCCCACAAAGCACCACCACCCTGGGTTATGTTGTGTGAAGCACAGGGACACTCTTGGGACTCTTAGCCAAACAACTGCCAGGACAACACTACCAGCCATCCTGTCAGCACAGCCAGCCCACCCCACAGGGAAGCAGAGTCAAAAGGAAGGAAGCATGGGCATGCTGGGAAGGGGGTGGAGGCAATAGCATGATGGGAGTCGTAGTCACAGACATTGCTCAGCCTCTCAACTGGCCCATCAACACCACCCTGAACCATGCTCACATCACAGGGAGTGGAGAAGGACTCACAAGATGGCTGACACTGGCTACTGCTGTGGGGAGCACAAGGCCCTGCTGCCAACTGTGCACCAACAAACAGCAGGACACCACTGACTGACATCCTGAGAGACAACTTCCACTCCCTGCAATGCAAGCACGTTCCATGGTGGGATATCTGGCTGGCTGGGTGGGAAGGGGGACTTGCAGCACTGACTATAGTCACCAGCACCTCCCCTCACACCCCCCAACACAAACTCCACAGTACCCACCTGGTAGAATGCAATGCCCTCCATCCTAACACAAGATCCCACAAAGCACCACCACCCTGGGTTATGTTGTGTGAAGCACAGGGACACTCTTGGGACTCTTAGCCAAACAACTGCCAGGACAACACTCCCAGCCATCCTGTCAGCACAGCCAGCCCACCCCACAGGGAAGCAGAGTCAAAAGGAAGGAAGCATGGGCATGCTGGGAAGGGGGTGGAGGCAATAGCATGATGGGAGTCGTAGTCACAGACATTGCTCAGCCTCACAACTGGCCCATCAACACCACCCTGAACCATGCTCACATCACAGGGAGTGGAGAAGGACTCACAAGATGGCTGACACTGGCTACTGCTGTGGGGAGCACAAGGCCCTGCTGCCAACTGTGCACCAACAAACAGCAGGACACCACTGACTGACATCCTGAGAGACAACTTACACTCCCTGCAATGCAAGCACGTTCCATGGTGGGATATCTGGCTGGCTAGGTGGGAAGGGGGACTTGCAGCACTGACTATAGTCACCAGCACCTCCCCTCACACCCCCCAACACAAACTCCACAGTACCCACCTGGTAGAATGCAATGCCCTCCATCCTAACACAAGATCCCACAAAGCACCACCACCCTGGGTTATGTTGTGTGAAGCACAGGGAACCTCTTGGGACTCTTAGCCAAACAACTGCCAGGACAACACTCCCAGCCATCCTGTCAGCACAGCCAGCCCACCCCACAGGGAAGCAGAGTCAAAAGGAAGGAAGCATGGGCATGCTGGGAAGGGGGGTGGAGGCAATATCATGATGGGAGTCGTAGTCACAGACATTGCTCAGCCTCACAACTGGCCCATCAACACCACCCTGAACCATGCTCACATCACAGGGAGTGGAGAAGGACTCACAAGATGGCTGACACTGGCTACTGCTGTGGGGAGCACAAGGCCCTGCTGCCAACTGTGCACCAACAAACAGCAGGACACCACTGACTGACATCCTGAGAGACAACTTACACTCCCTGCAATGCAAGCACGTTCCATGGTGGGATATCTGGCTGGCTGGGTGGGAAGGGGGACTTGCAGCACTGACTATAGTCACCAGCACCTCCCCTCACACCCCCCAACACAAACTCCACAGTACCCACCTGGTAGAATGCAATGCCCTCCATCCTAACACAAGATCCCACAAAGCACCACCACCCAGGGTTATGTTGTGTGAAGCACAGGGACACTCTTGGGACTCTTAGCCAAACAACTGCCAGGACAACACTCCCAGCCATCCTGTCAGCACAGCCAGCCCACCCCACAGGGAAGCAGAGTCAAAAGGAAGGAAGCATGGGCATGCTGGGAAGGGGGTGGAGGCAATAGCATGATGGGAGTCGTACTCACAGCCCTGCATCCCCCACCACATGGCCCAGCAAGCTCACACTCACGCATGCACATCCCACAGAGAGTGGAAAGGCCCATCAAAGATGTCTGACACTGTTGCTGTGTCGTGGGGAGCACAAGGGCATGCTGGGTACTGCACACCAACCAACAGCAGGACACCACTGTCAGCCATCTTGCCATTGCCCTCACACCCACACCCACTGAACTCCACACAAAAGCAAGTAAGTATGGGAATGCTGGCAAGTGGGGTGGAGGCAATGGCATGATGGGAGTCGTAGTCACAGACATTGCTCACCCTCACAACTGTCCCATCAACACCACCCTGAACCATGCTCACATCACAGGGAGTGGAGAAGGACTCACAAGATGGCTGACACTGGCTACTGCTGTGGGGAGCACAAGGCCCTGCTGCCAACTGTGCACCAACAAACAGCAGGACACCACTGACTGACATCCTGAGAGACAACTTACACTCCCTGCAATGCAAGCACGTTCCATGGTGGGATATCTGGCTGGCTGGGTGGGAAGGGGGACTTGCAGCACTGACTATAGTCACCAGCACCTCCCCTCACACCCCCCAACACAAACTCCACAGTACCCACCTGGTAGAATGCAATGCCCTCCATCCTAACACAAGATCCCACAAAGCACCACCACCCTGGGTTATGTTGTGTGAAGCACAGGGACACTCTTGGGACTCTTAGCCAAACAACTGCCAGGACAACACTCCCAGCCATCCTGTCAGCACAGCCAGCCCACCCCACAGGGAAGCAGAGTCAAAAGGAAGGAAGCATGGGCATGCTGGGAAGGGGGGTGGAGGCAATAGCATGATGGGAGTCGTAGTCACAGACATTGCTCAGCCTCACAACTGGCCCATCAACACCACCCTGAACCATGCTCACATCACAGGGAGTGGAGAAGGACTCACAAGATGGCTGACACTGGCTACTGCTGTGGGGAGCACAAGGCCCTGCTGCCAACTGTGCACCAACAAACAGCAGGACACCACTGACTGACATCCTGAGAGACAACTTACACTCCCTGCAATGCAAGCACGTTCCATGGTGGGATATCTGGCTGGCTGGGTGGGAAGGGGGACTTGCAGCACTGACTATAGTCACCAGCACCTCCCCTCACACCCCCCAACACAAACTCCACAGTACCCACCTGGTAGAATGCAATGCCCTCCATCCTAACACAAGATCCCACAAAGCACCACCACCCAGGGTTATGTTGTGTGAAGCACAGGGACACTCTTGGGACTCTTAGCCAAACAACTGCCAGGACAACACTCCCAGCCATCCTGTCAGCACAGCCAGCCCACCCCACAGGGAAGCAGAGTCAAAGGAAGGAAGCATGGGCATGCTGGGAAGGGGGTGGAGGCAATAGCATGATGGGAGTCGTACTCACAGCCCTACATCCCCCACCACATGGCCCAGCAAGCTCACACTCACGCATGCACATCCCACAGAGAGTGGAAAGGCCCATCAAAGATGTCTGACACTGTTGCTGTGTCGTGGGGAGCACAAGGGCATGCTGGGTACTGCACACCAACCAACAGCAGGACACCACTGTCAGCCATCTTGCCATTGCCCTCACACCCACACCCACTGAACTCCACACAAAAGCAAGTAAGTATGGGAATGCTGGCAAGTGGGGTGGAGGCAATGGCATGATGGGAGTCGTAGTCACAGACATAGCTCACCCCCACAACTGTCCCATCAACACCACCCTGAACCATGCTCACATCACAGGGAGTGGAGAAGGACTCACAAGATGGCTGACACTGGCTACTGCTGTGGGGAGCACAAGGCCCTGCTGCCAACTGTGCACCAACAAACAGCAGGACACCACTGACTGACATCCTGAGAGACAACTTCCACTCCCTGCAACGCAAGCACGTTCCATGGTGGGATAACTGACTGGCTGGCTGGGTGGGAAGGAGGTCTGGCTGTCAACCAAACACAAGCAATGCAGACCATGTTCACACCCCAGAAAATACATAGAAATGCCCAAATAATGCAGGACAATGTGCCACACCAATATCAACCCCTGACTGTGACGACTTAGGACAATGCAATGTACAGGCCCGCACCCAGAGGCACAGTCACAACTGTCATGTGTGTCAACCACTGATGCCTGCAGAAACATGACATACATTGTTTGTGTCTCCCAAAAACAGGTGATGATGGGGACACAGCAGCAGACGCTGAGGAGTCCCAGTCCCAGGCTCAAGAGGATGCCGAGCTCACTGGCGTCGTACAGCCTCTGTCCTCCTCGGACGATGAACAACCTGGCACATCCGGTGCAAGTCAACATGCAGCACCAGCAGGACCACCAGCTGCAGCACCAGCAGGACCACCAGCTGCACTCCCTGCACCCACCCCTACAACGACTGTCACCACGAATACCATCCCTGCCGACATGGACAGAATAAGGAGCAACACCAGCGCAGTGACCCTGGACCAACCTGGGGCCATGGACACCACCACCACCACCAACCCCAAGGTGGACCAGGGTTATCTGTGCGTGCAACTGCACACACTGCACATGTCAGCAGGGGTGGTGGGAGGGTGGGAGACAGAGGTCGCTGCTTGCAGACGTTGCTGGTGTGCATGACGACCCACAACTGGTACGCATAGCTGATGCGTACCAGTCCAGCACCGGAGAGCTCAGCCAGGTAGTGGGGCTCCTCAGAGACATCAAACAGCAGCAGGCTGCCCATCATGCCCGCTTGGACTCCCACATGTCCCACGTGGAGTCACACATGTCCCGTGTGGACTCACACATGTCCCGTGTGGAGTCCAAGTGGGATGTACTGCATGAGATGACGGCGGTGCACAGGGACATTTTACAATGCCTCCGCCAGATGAACAGCAACCAGTCCACACCTCCCTGTGTGCCAACAACATCTGGTGCCGAACAAACTGCAACTGCCACAGGGAGGGAGGAGGACTCTGGCGGAGAGTCCCCTGCACCGCAGCAGCCTGCACTTGAGGGCCCCCAAGAAGAGGGGTCGTCCGAGGAGGGAAAAGTGAGAGGCCGATGGCCAAGCGCAACTCCCAGGAAGCCTGAACCTGTTCTGGATGTTCGCCTTTGTGCACAGACTGTTCACCCTGTTGACGGCAACACTACTCCCACACATTGCATGGGGAGTACAAGTTGGACCAATGTGTCAGACAACTGTGGCCCCGATACTGGGGATCCTGTCTACCCGGACTTTCAATTCACCTAGGAACTTGGGATTGCAAGATTCATGTACAGCACAACCCATCCTATGCACTATTAACACAAATGTATCACAATAAACACACTAATACACCATACTTGCCTCTGTCGTGATTCCAACATGGGTGCTGTTATGGGGATGATGAACTGCAAAATTACACTGTGTATGCGAACTGCAACAGCAAGGACAACACAGGCATGTGAGTAAAGGCAACGTGACACATATGAGGGAGACACACCACCAGGGCTACACAACACATACACACCTAGGCCATCTGACTCATTGCCTACACTGATGTTGCCAGGGAAGACGGTGCAATGCACAGACACCACACCCATTCCCAGTTGTAGTCAAGTAGCCCACAGGTGCAGTAAGCAAATGGCAGTCAAATGTGTGACCACAGACAACGCACATCACTAAGTGAAGCACAGGTTTATTACACAGTAGCAACATGCCGTAACCACTACAGATGCAAGGTAACCCCACCTGGTAGCGGGCACACAGTCAACAACTGTAGACGGAAGGAAGTCCATGGGTGTGGCGCACATCACCTGTAGGGACACAACAGCTACCAGCCTGGATGTGCAATCACGTCGTCGGTGGACACAGTTGACCAAACAAATCTGAAAGTACCCTGTGAAGGACAGAAATGACACACAGTCAAAAGCAATGCAGTACAGGACAGAACAGCAAAACTCATGCACAATACATGTTACAAGATACCCACCCAGAACCAAGTTAGCATGTCAACACTGTTGGGGAGTACAGCCCACCTGTAACCACACATCGCAACACACATCCAGTCAAGTAGCCCATGGACACACTCCAACAGCGCCAGAGCCCCACCCACACATCATGCCAACTCACATCATTCACATGACACCTCAGGATACTCACATTCAGCTAAAGAAGTTGGTGATGAGCTGTGTGCGGACATCACCATCACCATCATCATCATCATCGTCACTGGCATCGTGGTCCAGGCCAGGATCCTCCACAGGTGGCGGATGTTGGTCATCGTCATCCTGGATGAGAGGCAACTCCTTCCGCACTGCCAGGTTGTGGAGCATGCAGCAGACGATGATAATCTTGCACACTTTCGCAGGGGCATATGGGAGGGACCCTCCGGTCTTGTCCAGGCAGCGGAAGCGGCTCTTCAGGAGACCAAAGGTCCGCTCAATCACTCTCCTGGTCCGACCATGTGCCTCATTGTAGCGCATCTGGGCAGGTGTCACAGGGTTCCTGAGGGGTGTCAGCAACCACGGCATGTTGGGGTATCCCGAGTCACCTACGGACAGACAAGTGCACATCAGCTGACTTGGAAAAGTGGGCGGAATACTACAGATCAGATCACACACAATGGCACAAAGTCAGTACACACCGACAAGCCAGGCACGCTGGTTCTGCATCTGTGCCATCATCCTGGGGATGCGACTACTCCTCATCACAAAGGCATCGTGTGCTGAACCAGGGAAACGGGCACACACGTGTGTGATGGTCATGTCTGCAAGACACACCACCAGTGCATTGACCGAGTGGTAGTGCTTGCCGGTTCCTGTAGGCCTGCTCCTGGGCCTGTGGTGGTACCAAAGCCACATGTGTCCCATCAATGGAGCCAATTACATGCGGCATCCTCCCCAGGGCATAAAAGTCACTCTTCACGTCAGTGAGTCGTATGCAGTCTAGGGAAATAGATGTACCGGTTCAGGAAGAGCAACATTGCCGCCAAAACATCGCGGAGCACACGGCTGAACATGGTCTGTGACATCCCACCAGCAGACGCCACAGTATGTTGGAAGGTACCGGTGGCAAAGAAGTGTAGGGCTGCCATCACCTTCACCTTGGGGGTCAGCGCTGTAGGATACGGCCGGCCAGGCTGCAAATGTGGGGACAACTGCACTGCCAAATCCTCAATCAGCTGCCTGGTGAAGCGGTACCGTCGGATGCTGTCCCGTTCCACCATCGTTGCCAGGTCTGGGAATGGCCGATGGACAGCAGGAGCCCTGCAGTGCAGAGGAGAAGTAAGCAAGATCGTCAGTCACCCCACATATGCGGCATTGAACACACTCAAGATCCCAACATACATCATCATGAGGCACAACTACATGAAGTGTGCAGTACCGGAAGGACATGTATGGTACATACATGGCCAACATCTGTCAACACGGTCCTACAGGTGGCATCAATTTGTCCCAGGTTGGCCCATTGGATATCATGATGCCGTGTCACAGTCACCCCCCACAGTGACATGTGAGGACAGATGTGCCCCAGGCACCACAGCTCAACGACAGGTACATTCCCAGGGACCCTGTAATGCCACATGGACACTGGCATCACCTGGAGTATCATGTGTACACCACAGCAAAACAAACATGACCCCCACAGGTAGTGGCCACACTTGCCATGGCAGGACAGACATGGACGTCTGTGACACACACGCACAACATCAGAGTCCATGCACACACAACGTGGATGTGGAGACTGTCTCCCATTGTGCACATGAAATCAGAGACATTGTAAACACTACATGCACAAAGACTGTGGAGGGCCATCACTATTGTGCCACTGGGACACCCTGGCTCAAACATACCGTCCCACATGGGACTCACGGGGTATGTGACATGACATACACAAACACCACTGTGAAATGTGACCATGACACATGCACAGATATGAACAGTTGCACATCACAGTGGTCACGTACACGTAACACCCAGGATCCTGTCCCCATGAACACGTGCACAGCCTGGGGGTGGCTGCCCACAGGTGACACCCACAGGACAACATGTACACCAACATACACACAATAGGAAATGCAGCCTTACATGCCTTATGATAAGGTTTGGACAGGCTGTCGTGATGTAGGTGTGCCCCTCACTCCCTGGGAGCTATCTGTGGCTGGCATATGTCCATCTGAGACAGGCATGCTGACCTATGCCAGTCACATGTACAGTGATGCGTTGTACCGCAATGGACCGATCGGTGCCTCCGGCCGGCCCATTGCCTTCAATGTGTGCGGGTACGCGTTGTACCCCTGTGCGCGTTGAACCGCAATAGACCGATCGGTGCCTCCGGCCGGCCCATTGCCTTCAATGTGTGCGGGTACGCGTTGTACCCCTGTGCGCGTTGTACCGCAATGGACCGATCGGTGCCTCCGGCCGGCCCATTGCCTTCAATGTGTGCGGGTACGCCTTGTACCCCTGTGCGCGTTGTACCGCAATGGACCGATCGGTGCCTCCGGCCGGCCCATTGCCTTCAATGTGTGCGGGTACGCCTTGTACCCCTGTGCGCGTTGTACCGCAATGGACCGATCGGTGCGCACCCATTGACAATGGGCTTGCCTGGCAACGGACGCGTTTTCGAATTTCGAGCGAGTCGGTTGCTGGGAATTCAGTTGGTCACCCACAACAATGTTGCAAAATCATGTATGTCATGAAGTTGAAGATTTGAAGGATGCTGTGGGCGTGTTTTGGTGCTGCTATTCCATGGATTGGCCAGATTCAGAAGATGCAAACGACTTGGACCTATCACTTTGGACACAAGGGACAGGATCTGCCTCTCCAGCACATATATATTGCTGGCTGTTCCCCTGAGAGCCCACTTGCCTGCACTACATGCTCCAGGACGACATCTGCCACTGCACTGCTGCTGTCTCTGCCCCTCTGGACCCTGCATTGGCACGTACTGTGGAGAGAGCCCCAGCCTTCAGCCTTGAGGAGAACCAGGCCCTGCTGGACAGCCTACTTCCACAGTACAGCAAGCTGTATGGGACACCAGGGGAGCAGGTGAGTGTCCTGTGCACTGCCTTTCTGAATGTGCATTTTGTCTGACTAGCAAGGCTGAGAGTCTGCACGCCACTGGCTAGCAGGCTCACTGAGTAGTTGTCACCCCCATAGTGTGTAGTGACTTGCACTGGACAGGTATGGTGCAGTGACAGTGCTTCTGAACAGGGTTTTACTCCCCATGCAATGATACCATGTAGTGACTTCTGGAAAACTGTCCATGGGCAGCCGTGCACTGCCTGTGTACACCATGTGCCCCTGTGATTGCGACATGTATATGCAACTGTGTCATGCACGGATATGTTGCATGTGTAGTAATGGCCTTATCACTTTGTCATCCTGACAGGCTTCTGCCCATCGGAAGCAGGAGATATGGAAGGACATCGTCCGGGCTGTCCGGTCCTTGGGGGTCTACAAGCGCCGGATCCGCAACTGCCAAAAGAGGTGGCAGGACCTTCGGGGCTGGACCCGGAGGATTGCACGGGTCCAGCTGAAGCTGTCGCCTCCTCGCAGGAGGGCGGAACACGGACCCTGACCCCCACATGCTCAGGATCCTGGCGGTGGTCTTTCCAGACCTGGATGGGCAGCTGAAGGCCAGAGAGCAGCAAGGAGGGGTGAGTCAAAGACTGCACTGTGAACTCTGTCTAACATGCTATGTGCCCTCCTCGGGCCTGGTTAAACTGCCACAGTACAGCAGTCATGTTGTCCAGGAGCCATGTCCCTCTATTGTGCACTGCCCACTCCTCATCTGATACCCAGGTGTGGCCCTTACATGCAGGGAATTCTGTCACTTAGGACTGTGTCCTTGCAGTTTGCTTGACTCAAGGTGGGAGACAGCATCTGTTTCCCTGACTCTGTGGTGGGCATCATGGGTGGGTCCATTGCTTACACAATGCCTGTATTCTGACATGTATTCAGCGTGTTACTTTGATCTGTGGTCCAATTGCTGAGCTGATCCACCACATGTGGCTGGGGTATCTGGCACACACCCATGCTGCGGGTGGGAACAATGTTTGGGCCCCAGGAGTATGTATATGACGTGTGTCACACATACTTAGCCAGCTGCCTACAGTCCAGGGCTCATCCCTCATTCATGTGGGGCTGGACAGTCATGCCTACTCCAGGCCATACAATACACTCTGTACTCCCACTCCCGTGTATCAGCTGACACATTGTGCGCAGTGATTTGACCCCTCAGGTGTCTGCCTCTGTGTCAGTGTGCTGTGGATTAGTCGCCAGGACTGCTGTGGAGTTTCTTGGTAGGGGCTCAGCATGCCACTGGAGATGTGACCATAGGAGACGATACTTGTGTGACACATAGGTGTCTGATCAGCTGCCCATGCAGACTGGGGCATGTGAATGTGAAGTTCAGGCAGCTGTTCCCCATGCACAGCAGAGTGTGAGGGGCTCAGGTTCAGAGGGTAGTGTCACAGGTCTACCATATGTCCAATAGGTATGACCTGGACAGATGAGGGTTAAGAGGATGTGTTGTGGGGGGATGTACATGTGCACTTGTGCAGCTCCAGGACTTGCATTCCCCATGACCTACTATTGTGACACAGTGCAGAGTGTTGTTGTCTGGCTGCAAAGTCATACATCACTGAGACAGTGATGTATGACTTTGCAGTCATGCCTCCGCCATGGCATGTGTCTACTGATTGGTGAGCCTGCAGGGGAGTGACATGTGCTACATGCACACCTTAGTGGCGCTGGCTATCAGGACATGGGTGCATCATGGTGTCTGTCGCTGGTATGCATCACATGCATTTCCTATTTGACTCTGGGCATCCCTTTCATCCGGAAACCTGTACTGACTCAGTGGCAAGAGCTGTGATGTGTGCATGTCCACATGCCACACCGTGTCCTCTGCACTGTCCAACTACTGTGTACTTGGTGCATGTGTCAACACTGGGGTGTTGCAATCCAACAGACACCAGACAGATGGGTGCAAGGCCATGTGGGATGTGAGTGCCATGCTTGGCATCAGACTGACAATTGACTTCTCCTGTTCAATTAGGGCACTTTTAGCAATGTACAACTAATGATGCCAGGGCTTGCTCTGTGATGTGCTGTGCTCACAGTGGTGTGTGCGTTATGTGCAGGTGACTGATGATCTGTCTGTATCCCCATTGTTTGCAGATACATCCACGGCCACGGAAGGGGACAGCTCCACGGACCAGGAGGAGCCAGAGAGCCAGACTGGGTCAGCAGCCGAGGAGTGGTCGGAGGGACCCAGTGGCACGGAGGGCGAGGGAGCCACACCGAGGAGTCCTCAGCAGCATCCACCTCAGCTGAGGACCAGAGCAACTCGGAGGATGACTCCCTTGTGGAGGCGGGTGTCAGCAGCCACCACACCCCAGCTAGTGTTGCTGTCCCCGCCACCACCAGCACCACCACCGCCCTCCCATCGGCTCCCATTCCCCAGGTCCGTGGAGGCTCCCATGTCCGGGAGCGTGTCTCCTTTGGGCCAGGCACCGCACCCCTGCCCCTGTGTCCCCTGCTGCCCTGAGTGAGGAGTCTGTGTACCTCCTTCGCCAGCTCCATGTAGGGCAGACAGCCATGCTGAGTGTCCTCCATGCGCACACCGCGCTGTTGACTCAGCTGGTGTCGTTCATGGAGGGCATCTCATCGGGCATGTCTGACCTACAGAGGGCAATAGGTCCATGGACTCCTCCCTGACGGCAGCAGTGTCCCTCCTCAAACGGTCCCTCACCCCTCCTGCCTCTGCTCCATCCACACTCCCCAGCACCTTACCCGTCCCAAGCACACACACACCGGCACAGGCACACACCAGCACACACACATCCAGCACACTGACACACACGCCAATGACAAAACGCACACGCACGCACATTCAGGGGACTGAAGCCAGACTCACAGGGGATGGGGCCTGGAACACACACACGCATCCACATGCACTGGGCAGTCCTCAGTTCC